>OX579676.1:39511744-39706979 GCA_951230905.1 Cheilosia variabilis
CCGGAGTTACTGGTAAAATATGCTTCAAAATATAAATTCACAGACGGTTGCCATACGAAGTAATAATTTTGTATGTGTCATTTTTAGGGATTATTTAGATTAATAATAGGAAATGACTGATTTATGTTTATTTTATTTCCCTGTTTTTTTTTGTTTTGTTTTTATTATTACTATTTAATTGGTATAAATAAATGAGTTATTTACCATGGCAAATTTTGTTTTAAACCACTTTTCATCACTTTCTACCACCGCTTCGGTTTTCTCAAGTCCCATCACTATCCAAACTCGATAATCAATTCCGTGATCTTCTAGCAAAACATTTCTAGATCCTATTACAGGCATCTTTAAAAAAGGAAAGGGCTATAAGCTTCCCTAGATCATTTGTTTTTTGTTAGATCGTGTTCTTCGTCACGTATTTGAAATTATTCAATTTACTCATTTTGCACCAGTCAACAGAAAAATGCATAACGCAAATAGCACCGAAACTTCGTTTTGTTCGTTCAAATATGAAAAATATTTGTCTACAAATGAAAAATTGTCAGATTTCGTAAGCACAGCACATCTGACAATAGCAATTGAGTAAGTGTTTTTTATGTCTGCCAATGGTCTGAAAATGGTCAAATTGTGTCTTCAGACAATGGGCAGATGTAATGACATTTGCATTGTGCGCTATCTCGGTTGAAAATGTAATTTTTAAGATGCAAATGGGATCCCATAACGGCTAATGGGGACGAGTACTTACAGCAAATCTGGGCCGGCATTCTGTAAGGCGAAACGTTCAAACGTTTTCGTGTGCACGAAGAAATTTGCTGTGTAACATAGTGCAAATCATTCGTGCGCTCGAAAACGTCTGATCGTTTCGTTTCTTATAGAATGCCGACCCTGGTATACCTATATTGTAAGTCTGTATCTGAGTCAGCTGACCTGTGCTACCAGGATGTTTAAAAACGATGGCGATGCAGGCGATATACGATGAGCATTTCTCGAGAAATATCTCCGTTGACCTAACTTAAAAGCTGCAATTTCCTCCACCTTAGAGTTAACTTCAAGGACAGACCTACAAAGATTGTCTCCAGCGTACTGACGGCTAAAAAAGTAACAATGAGTCCCATAAGATTAGGTTTGAGTCGCCAACAAACAAAGGATGGAAAATTCCATTAAAGGACTGCCACTGGGGTATTACAACAGCCAACTGGCAGCCATTTTCTCACTATTAAAATCTTAAAATATACCAAAAACCTATTTTCAGTATTATTTAAATTTTGTAACAATGTATTTATACTTGAGAAGGTTATACTTTTAGCTTAAAATTCACTTGAAATGTTTGGCTCACCCTGTGAAAGACTTTTAAATAATACTTAGCACAGTGGCTTAAGGGTAAGTGTGTTGGACTACTAAGCGAGAGGTCACAGGCTCGATCCCCGTAAGCAAAAAAATACAATGGCACTCCGGGAGTGCCGACAGAAGTGAAAACTTGAAAAATTACGTGTGTATTATTTGAATCGTCACGAAATATTTTATTGTCCAGAAAATTGAAGTGTTTTTTTATTCATTATTATAAACTACTACTACAAAAATTATATTACAATTCTCATTTTCATTTAATGCGTTATTGTATATGAAAAACACTGCAATAATGTATATTATTTTACATACAAAAATTGCAATCTATTGTTTATTACGCAAAATTGCAATAATATATGAAATGTGAAATTTAATCAATTTGAAGAATTGTCACAGAAAAGTGCATTAAATTGTACAGCAGCCATAAACTAAGTATAAATAGACCGTCAGCTCCCGCGCACCTACCCGATTCCCACCACAAATATTGAAAATAAAAATCTCTCTTAAATTGCCTATCTGTGAATGCATGTGTAGCAGCAAAAATAAATTCCTAATGGAGGAGGTTTATATGTATTCTATACTATTCTTTAACATGGCACACACATTTTCCTCCATAGTAACACGGAAAACAACTTGTAGGCAAATTCTCTTAAGTTGTCTGAGCTGGCGGCAGCGCTGCCATCCACTTTTAACGAAAAAATGCTTAGCTTCAAAAAAAGTTGCATTTTTCAATAGAATATAAAAAAATAAACAGCTTCCAAATTTGTTTCCAATTTCATTCTACTTACTGGAAGTTGAAGCTGGAATTATTTTTAAAGATTGACAGATAAATTGATAGTGAAATGGGCAGAGTTTAAAGGTGGAAACACATTCTTTGAGACCGAGATTACATTAAAAAAAAATTTGGCCGAGATTTTTTTAAGAATGTTTAAAAATAAATTTTTAAAAAAAATATATATTTGAGATAAAATAAATTCCCTTTTTGAAAAAAAAAAAAAACATGCCTTGAAGCTTTAGTGGGAATGGCTGGCTGGCGGTGTATTTAATACATACTATGTTTATGGTAGCAGCACTACTGAAAGCATTCCCTTTTTCTAATGTCGTTTTCGATTTGGCTTTTCAGATTTTGATCTGAGATTTCACATTTCTGCTGCCAAATCGAACATAAAATCCGAATTTTATTGCTTCTTGTGTGTATTCAGTTTGCCTCAAAAATATATTTTTTTCACTAGCATTTTTTCGTTAAAAATGGCTGGCAACAATGCCGCCGGCTCAGACAACTTAAGAGAATTGTTTTGCCCAACTAATGTTTATATACAATGGCCCAACGCGCCTTAAGTGTCTTCACCAGTGTTGCCAGTTTGGGCGCTTTGTCGTATTTTGGGCTATCTTTTTTCTTAAAAAACGATTGAAATTTCTTCGTTTAACAAGTTTTGTGTGAATTTTGTTTGTTTTATTTCTTCACAAAACTAAAAAAAAATAAATAAATTCGAACAAACCAGCAATTTTAAAACTTGGCAGCACTTTTGCAGTCAAGTGACATCGAACATTCGTTTAACTTGCAGGCACACCAATTTATTTTGCAAGCCTTTTGATTTGACACAAGCACACAAGCCACAAAGGCCAGTTGCAGAATGTAGTGGAAAAAATACAAATAAAAAAGTGCTTTAGGAATTGGGAACATTATCAACGATTTTTGGGCTTCTTCCTGGGCAACGACTTTGGGCTAAATTTTTTTAAGGTTTGGGCGCTAAAGCAAACAAAATTCTGGCAGCCCTGGTCTTCACGAACACTGGTGTCGCGAGTTCAATGGTTTTATCCCATATCAAAAGTGCTCAACGCGCCTAAAGAAGTTATCACTTAAAAAAAATTACATCTTGAAGTTTACTGCAGCACCTCTCCCGAACGTCTGACGAACATCCGAGAGTATAACTGCCGTGAAAGAGCTTCTCAATTATTATCCGTTCGGACCCGCCAAAACTGTAGGTCACTCCCATTCATCACAAAAATTAGAAATCATTTTCTGCTGCGCCAACAATTTATTTTATTTTACGAATTTATTTTCCAACACCCGAAAAAAATGGAAATTCTGGACATAATTTAAAAATTCCTTCTAATAGGCATTTCAAACCGTAAGAACGTCGCCTTCATCTTGATACCTATTCCCAGTTAATTTGTTTGCCATTGTGCGCAGTAAATAAAAGAAAACATTTCATTTGTACATATAAACAAGCAGGTCACTGCATTTTCGTAGGCGTCAACTTATATAACTTGCAGTACTTCCAGAAACTAGCAACGCATCGCCAATGTTGATGATACTATTCAACCACACACAACAAGAATGTTTGGTGGGGACTAATACTAAAACATTTGTGTAGGGTTTATATTTTTCAATTTTATTATATAATCCGTTATGAAGTGCGAAATAAATATGAAATGGAGATACTGCGTGGGACCTTATTCGGGACTACATCTTTGGCTCCTCAGTTGAGGGTTCTTCTCCCAGTCCCAGACCGCTGATCAGCCCACCCAAAAAGCTGGTGAGCACATTCGGGCGCTGCTGAGCCTGTCCAGCAACTGGTGCAACTGGAGCAGGCCCTTGGGGAGGAGGCCCTTGGTGAGGAGGCCCTTGGGGAGCACTGCCGCACTTGTACATCGCGTTCAGCTTTTGAATATCCAAGGCGGAGAACCCTTCACGTTGACCCATATTTGTGCTGCCACCTTTCGACTAGAAGAAAAGACAAATATCAGTTCAGCTTAATCTAGAAATGTCTTCTGAAAGCACCAACAGCCGCAGATATTGGCTCACGCTCAAATGTCGCACTCACCTTGGCAACGATGGTGGGATTCCCATTCACCGAGAAGGCATTTGCCGAATAATGCATGACGCTGCCGTAATCATAGGGCACTCCAAATCCGGTAGCCTGAGAGGCCGAGGCCTTGTCGAAGTTCGACTTGGCTGAAGGCTGGATATTCTCGAACCGAATGGCAACATAATCGTCCCGTTCGTTGCGATTCTGCTCGTGCAGAAAGCCGACTGCGTGCATCAACTCGTGCATAGGTGTTCCCGGCTTTGTCATGCAGCCCGGTGACTGGAGATTGACTTCCTGTTTACCACCAATGCGTCCCACCGAGGACCAACAGCCCGAGTTCTCACTGACTATCGACACATAGTCGGGCTCGCGCATACGGGCAACGAATCGAATGCATGTCCTTCTGTGGAACTCGTCTATAGACTGCTCGATGAGCGCCATTTCGCGGGCATTAAAGTTCCCCCGAATCTCGAACGGTACGACGCCATTTGCCCACCTTAAGCTGGGCGACGCCATTCCGTTGCGCCCCATCTGGCGCGGAATCAGGATGTCACCTTCGAAGTAGGAGCCCAACTCCTCGGGATTGATGTTTGACTCTGGGGTGTACGCTGCTACTGCCTTGCCAGTGGTCTCGTTGTCGCGCTGTCCATAGAGTGCGCTCCCATACTGGGTAAGGTCGATGTAATCTGGTGGCGGGGCAACAGTGTCAATTGAATTCCCGACCACATCGATTATTTCAGTGTCGCTGACTGGCAGGCATTCAGCGAATGCGACGAGTGCCACGAGGGTCGTTAGGGACACTAGAGGCGGCATGGTGTGTGATTTAGAAAATGCTCCTTGGAGTGGATGTACGAGTAGTTCTGACTGAAAGTGTTTTGACTGTGACTTGGTGGTGAAGGCTTCCGGTTTTTATATCCAAATAGGAGCTCACATGAAAGTCCAAGTCCGTGACCTCTTATCGGCCAAATTTGCACATGACACGGAACCTGCCCGAAATTGTTTGATAAGAAATTTTGAGCAGCTTATGTTGCGGAAGCAGGCATCCATAGCTAACTCGCATAGATAACACGCGAATCTGAATTTGCAAACACAATATTTATTTTTCAAGCAAACAATATCTTTTTACGGCGGACTTTTGTTTATGACCTACATACGTGGATTAGTTTTGCGATTAAGTTATTTCGTATTTATTTATTTTTCTAGCTTCTGTGTACGGCTTGGAGCTTGGAACAACTGCCAGATAAAGTTATTTGCTTGGCATATACTATAAGCCTTCGACCATGAAGAGTCACTGGCCGTGCGAACTCGTTTATATCGACTTTTGGTGGAACCGATACTGCAGTACGCTTGGTAGGTATTACGTGGCAACACAAGCCCGTTTTTGAAGCTCTTGCGATTGTGGAAACCGCTCTAAGGTCGTTCTTTTAATTCAAACATAAAAAGCCGGTAATTCCATACGGAGTGTCCACCTCTTTTAGACAAACCACAATGGAGTCCTTAACTACTTGCGAATGGTCCGGATGCTGGCTGTCCCTCAGATCAATCTTAATAGGCCCATTAGACAGTTTTGAATCGGCCTTCCCTCAGATCTTCGCTGGTTTCTTCAGCACCTTTCAATATCTAATTAGAGCCAACCACAAGTCGTGAGCAGCCTCGCGGGCATTTTATAAGCTGAGGCTTCCACAATGACGTGACGTGAGGAACATATATGAAAACAATTAGATCTGGTTCAGTGTCTCAGATCAATCACGCCATTCACACAACAACCGTCGATTACAAGAGCAATTTGCTTGACATCATACTCGAATGACACCGCCGCAGGAAGCATCACAGATCATAACAAAAGCAAAACGCGAGACAGAGCTGAGTATAGGTACACAACTACGGAGCTCATTCGTGGAATTTCGCGCGGGGTCGTTGTGCCAACGAAACCCAAAACACTGGATGACTCAAATGTTATTGCTGTTTGACGTTCCTTCGCCCGTATCCATTCCCATTATCATTCAGATTTAATAGTCTCCCCCGATTTCCAAGATCGCTCTTTGGACAGACAGATAGCTGTTGCGTTGTGCGATGGCGCTGAGGCGGTATGTCCGAGTGGGTCAACTTAAGATGCGGCTCTGCAATTTTGATGGCACTGTACATCTCACTTGGGCATAACGTCGATGTTATGTATTTCAACGGAAAACCACTCGAGTTCGAACGTTCGTAAGTGATTTTGTGGGTTAAGGACTGTTGGCTGTGCGGTGGGACACACCGACGGGAGTTCGAATGGGAATGGTAACGGTCGCAGGATTAGTACAGTAAAATTAAAAATGTCAGCTCAAAACTGCAGTAGAAAGGCTGAGTTACAAGTTTTTCAAATCACAGACTCAGAAAAAAAATATTTTTAAGCGAAGAATTTCGAGATTTTTAAAAAATTCGAAGTTACAAGTTCATTATTATTAACATTATTTTTGTTAACAAGAACTCGATTCTTAAATCAAAGATTTTGAAATTTTGGGTTTATTTAGGTTCACGAAAATTCTTGGCATTACAATTTTTTTTTCTGAGTGCAAGGTTGTATGGAAATTTTAACAGTGCTTATAAAAAATTAATAAAAAGTTGTCACAACAGGTCTGCATAGAATCCTGCGACTAGCTTCTCAGAATGGTGCAGTGAATTAACGTCCACGGGTCTTACTTGCAAAAATAAATAGTAACACGGTCTTTATTTCTTCTTTGAAGTGGCTACCAAGGCTGTGGGCGTTCATGCTCTTCTATTTTGGGCCGTATTACGACTTCGAAGAGGAAATAAAGCCCGTGGGTGTTATTCTTTTAATAAGACCCGAGGGCTTTAATTCCTTGGTTATTATTTCACTGCATTTCTCACAACTTTTCACTTGTGTTTGGGTTTCTTTTTTGGGGCGAGTGGAAAGGACCTTCAATTGTACGCCGAGTCCTAACAGTTGAATGAAGAAAAACAGGTATAGACTCGAATGTTTGTCAGACTTTCGCCATAGAGGTGGTGCAGTGAAAAGAGGCCATTAGATGTAATTTTTGTGTGGTTTACGGAATTTAGAAGCTAACTCTTGCTCAAAAGTTCAACGTACTCTCCACTGCCCCAAAGATTGGCTAAGAGGTAGACAAGCTGGAAAAATTCTGCGCTCTGGTGGTCTATTGTGTTATTCTTAGTTTTTTCGTATATTTTTTTTTTTTTGTTTTTTTAATTTTTCACTTATAGACAGCTCTACTAAAAAGCATAACACCCGCTTAAATTGGCGCCCAATGTGGGGCTACTGTTCTTATCCGTAGTCATATTTTGGTTGATAACACAGTAGAGTTCCGAAAAAGTGGTCTATACTTTATCTTTATCTTCCTCACCATAGAGTTTTCTCTTTTTCGCCTTCTGCTTTTCTGACAATATAGTTACTCCTTTGCCTGCCGGCAGTACTACCTACTGAACTTTCTTTTGGACATATTTTATAAGTGGCCGTTTAACTAAAATCTGATAAATGATGAAAGAATGGACTAAGAAATGGGAGATTAGATTAAATGACCTTAAGTCAGTCCATATTGATTTTACGTATAAAAACTTACCACACATTCCAGTCTACATTAACAACAACAACAATGTAGTTCAGGCAAATATCTAGGCATGACTCTAGACGCTAAAATGCGTTGGAAAGCGCACGTAAAGAAAAAAAAAAAGATGAGTTCAACATGCGATACAGTAAAATGTATTGGCTTATTGGGAGATGCTCATCCCTGTCCACATACAATAAGGTATTGCTATACACGCAAGTTCTGAAACCAGTATGGACCTACGGGCTCCAGTTGTGGGCATGCACATGCCAAACAAATTTACAAAAAATGCAGGTTTTCCAAAATAAAGTACTAAGGAACATAGTTAATGCTAATGCGATACATACGCAATGCCGATCTGCATAGAGATCTAAATGTTGAAATGGTTGAAGATGAGGTTAGGAAGGTTGCTCGGAAGCACAGAAGTTGGCTTCTCAACCACGTAATCAGAAGATTGAGACGGATAAAACCTCTTGATCTATAAGATTTAGCTAGGCCTAAGAAATCAGGTACTGTTTCAAACAAAACAAGTTTAGAAATCCGACAAACGGCGGACTTATCCCTTAAATTCATAAAATAATTCGAAAATAAATTGCTGATTAGTCATACAACTAGGTGCAATCTTATTCGGGATGGCGAATGTCAGTCCTCCGGGAGTTTTTTTACGTGAGTTAAAGTCCATCACTATTGCAGCAGCATCCCTCGCGTACTAGCTCTGCAATGTCTTTCGATGATTTTTTACTTCCAGCGAATTCCCAACACAGAACAAAAAAAATTGTGAAAGCGCTTCAAGACTCTCGAGCTTTGGCATAGCTTCGAAACTGCCAGTTTCGTTATTTATGCTGTTCTACTACGCTGAGAAAATATTGTAACATGTCATTTGAAAAACAACTGTTGTCAGCAATGAACCATCAAGACTGTGAACTTTGTATCCCTCCCCATGAATTTACTCAATTTTTACCACTCCCAGCTTTTCGTTGTTCTGAAAATAATCTGAGGTCATCACAGTTTTGAAAAGCGGCTCAACTTTCGTTCTGAAAAGGTCGGAAATATAGTCACGGTCGCCAATTTGGTAAGATTTTCCTAAATTTGGTAACTTTTTTTTGAGTAGTGATTTTTGGTAATTTGGTTATTTTTAGCTGGTCTTAGTAGCGGAAAACCACTGCGTTTGAAAAGTTATTTAAAAAAATTAAAGTCCTTTTACTTTTAATTTGTATGTTGCTGTTGTTTAACTGCTGAAAGGCTGAAAAAGTTCCTACTTGCTTAATCTACCTAATTGAATTTAAAAGACTCATAGGTTTTAAGAAATACAAATAAAATGAGTTCATATTTACACTTTTTTCCTAAAAATAATTTTTCATTCCGAAATGTCACAAATTTAGAGCGACGCACAATAAAAGCCAATTTAAATAGCTGTGGAGGGATTTTAGTATCGCCAAATACAAATCCGTCTGTGAAGTAGCTATAATTCACACCAAATTTTCGAAATTTACATAAGTTACAATATCATTTTAGAAATATAAAAGAATTAATGATTAATTGATATAAATATATATTTTTAACAGAATTGTAAGGTTTTTTTCCAAAACCATGAAGGATGATTTGCCATCTGCCATTTGAAAACTCGTTTATTCCAATATTTTGTATTTTTCTGTTTTTTTTTTTTGTCCAAATGTCAAATCCTCTTTCTTGATTACTTTTGGGGCTAGTTCAAAAAAAACTTTTGCGATGGTGCTCAGAATAAACTATTGTTTATTTGTGATTCTTTAACGAACGATGGTGCACTACATTGCACTTTCAATGTTAAAAGCTACATAATAGAAATATTACAGTTGGATTGCTTACCATAAAAGTTATATGAAATGGGCACAAAAATAAATAAAAAAAGTTAATTTAAAAAACCAAAAAACCCGACTGACTGTAAAGAAAAAGAATTAAAAAGATTTGAATAAGACGCATTTGAGTACCTATAACTACCTATTTGGCAGTCGGAGGCTACTCAATACTCATACATACATATATTTGTTAGACTGTGTAGGTATATAGTCTCCGATTCTCAATTAGTTAGGTATAGGTACTTAAATGCGTCTTATTCATATCTTTTTAATTCTTTTTTTTTACAGTCAGTCGGGTTTTTTGGTTTTTTAAATTAACTTATTTTATTTTTATCTTCTTAGCCTATGACACTCCGGGGAAAAGAATACGAATATTATGATACCTGACTCTTTGAAATCGGTTCAGCCGTTTAGGCTACAGAGAGTCCCGTATGAACGTACATAGGATACGCGCGAAACACATATCCCTCCCTGTGTCCAGTCGGGTAAAAAGACGTCCACTTTCGCCTATCTCCTATACACCACAGTGATTGTTTATTAATCACTCAAACAAATCGTTACTTCCTTCGTTTTCTCATCATTTAAAATGCTTCCAAGGTCATAGTTTTTTTCAGAAAACTGCTGATGCCAATTCCTGCTGCCTGTCAAATCCTCCAGACCTTACCCAACTATGGATTTTGAAAACGATAAGGTAAAGGTAATGAGACTCGTCGATTTTCACACGACCCAAGATGGGATAGAGATGACATTTCCAAGGAAGGGAAATGTGGTCTTTATAGTACGTCAATCAAATCGTACTTTGGCGATATCAGTACCAAAATATGGAGAAGTAGGACCCTTGGCTGTAAAATCGAGATATGCATAGCACATGGCACGACAATAGAAGAGACGAATATTTCACATTATTATTTTTATTTCCTTATAACAATGTAAAGTGGCAACCTTTTACATAGGTTTACTTACCCACCTAATGTACTATATTATTTATAATATTTTCTTTTTCATTATTTTTTATAGTATTTTTTATTTTATTTTGCTTATTACTCACTCTAATTTATGACATCCAACAATAAAATTTGACTCCACTCTGCCCAAAGATATCCGCACACTATATTGACAACCGAGGTGCCAATTCTGACTCGGACCACTACGTAGCCAAGGTACGGAATGAAAACCGTCTGCCAAGAGCCTCAGCTTGTTAATAAGTAACGTTTCGTCAGATTTAAGAGTAAGTGCAGAAAAGTAGTAACAGCGCTACCATCAGAGAGCCACTAAAAACCGGTCTTCGATCCGCTTAGTTATGCGTCAACTAGGCGCCAAGCTATTTAAAAATAAGGAAGGAACCCAAATTCCAACTTGATTTTTTTTTTCCACAGCGCCACATCCCGCGAACCTCTGACAAATATCCGAGGGTATAACTGTCATCAATTCTTCTCAATTGGCCGTTTAGACTTGGCATAAAACTGTAGATTCGTCCCAAAAACGAAAAACTCACACAAGACGAATAGTTGTGAGCAGCTGGGCCTAGCGTCCCTACGGACTTGTTGCGCGAACTATTTTGTTTTTCAACTCAACTGAAATACTTGGCCTGACAGAGTTCTCAAAGCTTCGTTCAAAATTGACGAAATGCTCACAAAAGATCCAGGAGTCCCAAGTTGATAACCTCCCAGCTCTTCCGTTTGTGCAGTAAGGCATTCGAGAACTCTCGCTGCTGCATAAATTTGCGTATAAGAACAGCACCAAGGATGCGAAATCTCTTAGACATGGTGACGCCTACATATCTTATCGTGCTGCTTATTTTAAGGATCTTTTCTCACGCGTTGGCTCTTGATCAACTGTCAGATTATTGCCGTACAGTATAAATCCAAAATTTAATGTGAAAATGCTTAGTAAGTTGACAAATGGGAGTCACATTGAAATGACAAAGAATGTCCGCGATTATAAAAAAATGTAGTCTCATCTATGTGTTGTTAACAAAGCACCGAACCTACCTCGAGTCACACCCGACAAGGTACATATCCCTCCAGTATTGCCGATGACTCAAAGAAGCCTTCTTCCATCATCCGGGTGCATGTTTGTGCATAAACAGCGAATAATTCTCAGCACACCAGCCCAGCAGGCATTCATCAAATTCCAAATTAGTTTACATGAAAGTCTTCCACAACACTACCAGCCATAAACCATGTTAGCAAGCACCATCATAAACCCAATCAAAATGGAAAGCATCCACTCCTCCAGAAGCCCATAACACTTGGCAAATGTAAATCTCTCGCCGAGTACTGTATACCTGTTCAATGTTCGTATGTGTACATTACGCAAGGCAGCCCATCTCATCCGCCGAAAACCATTGCAAACAACGCTCCACCAGCAGGAGAGACCTACTGACCAAATTGTGTCGAAAATGCGCGCCAATAACCTTACATCATGTCGCCGAAAGTAGTTCGCCCCATCCGAGCGCGGCACAACGCACAAGACGCCTACCATATTCCACCACCGTATGTACGATATTTTATTATGACTTGTACCGGTTAAATTTAAGCTCACGCTTGACTACGAGCCTTGTGTACCTGATTGGAATTTCTAATTAGCCTGTTGCTGGTGGCTCTCGATTCACTGTCATCCGAAATCTCTATCTGAATTAGAATAGAAAATCGCAATACACCGTGCACCGCCCGTGAGTAAGTGACAAGTTATCAAAACGCACCATGCCATTGAGCGGCCCCCAAAGCCGAACTGGATCAAATCGATTTGACACATTTTTAGCGCTTCTTCGACAGATGTTATCGGCCGGCGGTTCTATTGCGGAAATTTGAATTCACGCAGCCCAAGTTTCGAGTAAAATTCCGCAGTTTCGCCAAAAGTGTCTGCCTAAAAAAAAAAACATAGAATTCACCAATTTGTCAGTCGGTGACGTTCATTGATATTCAAGGCGCGCCACTTGTCTTATTCGGTGTCAGAAAGGGAAAAACAAGAAAGCTGCACCAGTCGAAAGAAATGGAAATGAATTTCGTATGGGTGCTGTCTGAAATCTGATTCTGATTTCACTGCGCATTTTTAGGACAAAAAGAAAGGACACTACCTATATACGCAATTGGGGACAGATATTGTATGGCTGTCAATATAATCGAGGACCGAACGCAAACAATTTTCAGGGAGCGGCTAAGAATGTGTAAATATGGAGTTCAAACGTGCACAGGTGCAAACTGACTCGCACTTCATTCTCCAGTAACCAAAAATTATTTTCATTCTTTGATATAGAAAATATGTCACCTTAGCACAAAGTATATGAACCTGCTTTTAGCCAGGCTTACACAGCTTCGCTACGGGTTATTTTGGACTTGAGGCCGTTTTCCGAAAGGTGTTGGGCATTGACTTATGGCGTTTTCGATTGAAGATCCGAGAGAATTGCCCCGAAATTCAGAATTGCTCTTTTCAATGAAATTTAAATTTCATTTTTTGTATTAGTAGTGGTGACACATGCACTTAGTGTCAGATTTGTTATCTTTATTTTTTCATTTTTCTGGTTTGTGCAACAACGAAGACGAGCTATGGAAGTTTCACCAGAAAATGTGGAGGTGTACTATTCCGATGATGGATCGATTTGTGTGGATAAAGACGGATTTTGTAAAATAATAATAAAAGAAAGTGAGAGGTTTAATAAAGAAAATTTTATTGAGTAGATGGTGTACGTGCATTTATACGTTTCAGGCGGAGAAGTTGGGAGAATGCTTTTTTCGGAATGCTTAGTCATGAAGTTGTTTACGTCTGAAGAACAGAACAGCAATAGCGAAGATTTCGATGATCCGGGAACAAATCACATTTCTTCCACTTCCAAAACAATGCGGTCTATTCAGTTGTGGGGAGATGTGCAAACAACAATGCTACTTTCGCTATATGCTGAAAACGTACCACTTATTGGTCCTCCGAAAAAAAATAAAATACCAAAAAAACTATGTGGGAGTATATCAGATCGACTATTAATATGGAATGCACAACAAGCTTTTCTATTGAGCAGGTTGAAGGTCGGTTCAAAACGACTATGAAACGAACCAAAAACAATTTGAAAAACAATAAGACAAGTGGTTCAACTCGAAAAGCTACACCTTATGACCGGGAAGTAGAAAAAATCATCGCTATAGATGACACAATTATCCCCGAAGAAATGATGATGGCAGGAAGCATGACAACGAAACGTTCGGTGGATGTTGACGAAAGGGAAAATGTTTCTTTAAAAACCAATCTGTCTCAAAAACCAATCACATCCAATAACCAATACGCCGACGCCATCATTAGCCCGACCTAAAAGTTCTACTAGCCACAAACTGACGCCCCACGAACAATACTTAAAGCAGCAAAGTGAGCAATTCGAGATGAAGGAAATGAACAAAGAAAGACGCCATGAAGAAAAGCTGCAAATGATAAAATGTTTAATTGAAAATTCTAAATAACAATTCTTGATTAACGTTTGAATTACGCATTATTATTTATTTTGTTAAAGATTAAATGTTTAAAGATATACATATGATGTCTTTTCACTTCACCCAATCTACGAAGCAGAGGATCTCGGTCAATGTTCCGAGTCTCTCCTGTATTGGGTAATTGATTTTCAATTTCTGTAATTGTATCGCTTTTGTATTGTTGTTAGTCGGTGTAAGTAAATACTCCCTGAGAGGATAAGCAGCATCACCCAAAGTATGATATCGGGTTCCACAAATCTCCATCAACTTGTGATCAAGGTCAGAAAGTTGGAGGACCCGAGCGTCATGAATACGGCTAGGGCAACCACAAAAAAAATGTATAAAACGCTTATCTGCGTCGCACACTGCCTGCAAAGTTATCGAAATTAGATCATGGCGATTCACATAAGTTGATCTTATTTTATTTGCAGGTTTTCGTGCGTATATTTATGTACGTTCCATCTATACATCCGATTATGTTGTGGATTCCGCACATTTCTGGAATCAATGGAATGATAAGCTTAGTAGAAAACAAATATATCTATATGCAGCTTACGTACGTCTGCAAATTTAATTCCAATGGCGTCCTTTTCTATTTCTGTATTCGGCAAATGAATATAATTCGGGGAGCTTTCAAAAAAGAAATCCATAACAGATTTCCAATGCCTGTGGTCAGATGATATGGCAACATTGAACAAATTAGCCACTTCGCGATATGTAGTTTTATTCCCAGCAAACCTATTCGAATTACCTAATTCACATTAGTATTGATAGGTAAAAGTTCGTAAACATGTTCATACCATAAGAATGCCAACATTTGTGGCATGTCTTTATATATGCCTTTTTGTAATGGTTTGATTCCCTAAATTTGGAAACTACCATATTTGCAGTTTCCCTGGAAACTCGGAAGTTTTCTTTGAACTAAAATAGAGAGTGTTGTTGGTATATTCAAGCACATAAGTATTAAATTGATGAATAGATAAATACATCAGACTCAGTATATTGATCCACGACATCCGATATGAAATCGTTCACTCTAGACTTCTTAATCATTCGGCCACTAAGGATTTTGTAAAAATAATACCCATCATTGCTTTTAGAGCCCGATGAAGATGAGGGTAATAAATAAAAGCGGTTCTATTATGCTTAACAAATATTCAACATTCATATTAAATTTTTGATTTAACTTTGAAGACCGAATAAACTGTTCTATTCCCAAAAGAAAACAATTGTCATTTGATCATATTTTGACAAGTGTCATTTTCTATTCTATTGGTGATTTCAGGGCAATTCTTTAACAATATCCCGGATGCTTCTTTCGTGTTAAGAATTGACCTGGAAGTGCACTTCTTTTTTCAATGAAACATAGAATACATCGAAAGAGCACTTCTAGATTTGCTCTTTTCATAGAAAGGGCATTTCTTTTCTTCAATCGAAAACGCCATTATTATATATGGACTGCTAGTAGCCAACTTCACGCATGTTCCAAAAATACAGGCGCTACTGTTTTACAGCGGAAAAAAAAATAAACTTCGAACGACCAAATTTACTTTCATTACATATTCGCATGTAGTATCTATACCTATGCATTGAGAAAATGAGAACTAATGTAGGATTGGTTATTGTTTTCTTATTTATTTATTTACCAATAGATGTTTCTATATTTTACTTAGTCTTAGTACCTTCTTAGTTCCGTAATTTTTATTTTACTACTGTCATCTGAATTTAATCAAACCCTTAACACAAACCAAACGAATTCAATACGAAAGTGACAGCTATACCTATGACCATTAAAGCAAGAGGATTGGTGGCCGGCCATTAGCAACATGGTTTTTTTTTTAGTTCTCAAGCATTTACAGACAAGGATTGAAATTATAAAACAACAATAGCCATGTTTTTTACTACGCTCTACTTGACACTTCGAGACTCCTTTGTAGTTGTTGTAATCGCGTGCTGAAAATCCTACTTTACTTTGCTTTGCTGAGACCGTAGCTCAAAAAAACACGGCTAATGTAAACATATGAGTTTTGGGGGCGGTAGACGTACGAAAGACGCCCATCTCTTTAAGTACATTCTCCTCTGTCCGATAGTATTAACTGTCCTGGGAGAGCCTCACATTTCAGCCGTTCGGACATAAATAAATAATCTGCATAAAGTAATTATTATAGGTCCTTCCATTCGTCACAAAAAAAAAAAAAAACAAGTCAATGTGTTATCATCGGCCTGGCCGATGCTTTGATACAATCCACTGCATACAAGTCATGCAAAATTTTAGGCATGTGAGTTAGTACGTAATTACATTGAACAACAGACAGAGAGACACATGGGCCTAATATTACCAGAACTACTTGACCGACATAGCCCATTTTCAATACCAACCTGACGACAATAAAAATAAGTCCTTTCACCAACTTTCATTCGCCTATGTCAATTCCTTTGGGTGCTATCGTGCTTTCAACAGACAGACGGACATGGCTAAATCGATTCAGAATGTGATCCTGATTCAGAATATATATACAAGGTGGCGCAAAAATAACCTTCCGATGTTTTTTGGCTGTAATTTAAAAAAAAAATGAAAAACTTTGATTCTTCTTGTGGATTATTTTTATTTGGTCTTTTAATTTTTTTTCGTCGCAGATTTCCTAGCCGTCCAACGCCTACTGGTGAAACACTGGCACTGGTGAGACTGGCACAACACGAGATGCTGCCAGGCGTGGCAGACCCCGGAGTATGTATGGTGTGCTGTTTTCGCTGGAGGAGTCATCGGACCTTTTTTCTTCGAAGACGTCGCGGGCCAAACGGTTACTGTGAATGGTGAGCGCTACAGAGCAATGATCAACGAGTTCTTTTTGCCGCAACTTGATGAATTGGGATTGGAAAACATGTAGTTCCAACAGGACGGTGCAACGGCACACACTGCACGTGCCACAACCGATATGCTGAAGGATGCATTTCCCGAGCGCCTAATCTCCCGTTTTGGCGATTTGCACTGGCCAGCAAGATCGCCTGATTTGACCGCTCCAGACTTCTTTTTGTTTGGCTTTTTGAAGTCGCGGGCTTATGTCAACAAGCCTCAGACTCTTGCAGCTCTTAAAGACAATATCCGTCAAGAATGTGAGGACCTATCGCCGGAAGTTTTGGCCAAAGTGATGGAAAATGCCATAAAAAGGGCTCAAATGACAATCAACTGTGGCGGCGGCCATTTACATGACATCATATTCTCGACTTGATGTAAAAAAAATTAAAAGACCAAATAAAAATAATCCACAAGAAGAATCAAAGTTTTTAATTTTTTTTTTAAATAACAGCCAAAAGTCGGTACAATTGACTACGGAAATAATTTAAACTCTGAATTGATTGTTGTTTTCGATTTCTTTTTCAAAATAATAAACATGAATCTATTTGAAATCACTCTATGTAGCTTTGCTTCTTTTCAATAGATGTCGCTATTTTGTTTACACGTAACTATGGAAATGAATCCCTTCGCTCTTTTGTTTACATGTTTCTATGGAAATTAACTTTTTTTTGAGAAAATTTCGCTGTTTTTTTTACGTTTCTATGGAAATTTAAACTTGACGGCGGCATGTGCTTCTTTGCTAATCCGCTGTAAAGCTGTGGCGCCTGTGTTGTTTTGGGACATATTTTCTCGCAGAAGTATATGAAAATGACATTTCACTAACAGTCCATATTTAGTATGTCTATGGTGTTGGGGTTCAGCCATTGATGAAGTGCCTGTAACTAGTTCTATTTGGCTTTGCTGCGGGTCTTTTTGGACTTGGCGCCGTCTTTCTATTGACAGTTGGTCAGCAGTCCTACATAAAGTATGTCAATTCGTCGTCTCCTGGTATTGCCTAGTATGCTGTTCCAGGAAAGCTAAAATTAAGCGCCTCTCCAATGTTTCTCGCCACCGCTTCGCTTAATGTTCGCTTAATTTTGAGAGTGTACCTCCTTCCTCTCACTAAAAGCCTGTGAGGGGGACAATCTTACGATTGACAACGATTACTCACCTTGCCGTGGTGTGGAGGCTTAAGTAGAGCAAACCATGGTAGGTCGGCTAGGTCGGCATTCGCCATCTGCCATATAGCCTACCAGCTCTACGAACTAAGTGGTAATCAACCCGTCCTATCCCATCCCTCCTTTTTCATCCCTTCACTCCCCCTGGGCTGGATCAAGGTGTCAGACGTACCGTGCCGAGGATCAACCAGGCCGTGGGCCCAGGTCTCAACAAAAATAGCACTGGTCGAATACGGTGTATCCAGATACCGGGCGCCCACTGGATTAAATAGCCTTGTCTGCATAATGCGGGGCTCTGTGCAGATCGAACTTCCTTTCCCTAGCTACTCGTGGGATCAAAATTTCTAACCTAAATAAAAACAACAAAAAAACCAAAAAAAAAGCTTCGGTAGCCAGCGGCGCCATCCCCATGCAACGCGTGGAAGAGCATCTGCAGGAACTCTGCTTAAACGATGCTGCCAGTGATGGCTCGTTGCTTTCAGACGAAATCACTGATGAATCTACTGCTGCTTTATGCAGTTTTCCGCGTCCCCCTACACCCACACCGGCAGATCTTAGAGACAGGTCACTTGGTCGCGAGACCAAGTCAGCTTTGCGCATATTTGCCCGTCTTCATTCGAAGGCGGAAATAATATGGACCGAGCCGGAGAGACCTTCCTCGATGGTCATCTCTATGTCCGCTGAGTCTATCCCGATATAAACTATCCCGGATAGAAACTTCCTCATCAACTTCGGCCTGAAGGAAGTAGAGCTGAAGCTCTTCAGGAGAGATGACCTCCGCAACGCTGCAGCCATATTGCCCAGCTCCTCCACATCATCCTCGGCTGACTCCGACTCGCCATTAGAGGATCTGGATGCTACCATCGTGGAGAAACCTGTATCGGATAGCAATGCCGCTAAATCTGGTACAGATTAATCTACACCACTCCAAATTGGCAACCACCAACCTAATGGTCCGCCTCACCGAGGACGGACTCGACGTTGCCCTGATACAGGAACCGTGGCTTCCCAAGGACAGCGTAACTGGGCTCAGGGCTCCCGGCTATACCCTCTACTACGCGGAAGGTAAAGGTAAAATCAGGGCTTGTATTCTTGCTAAAACAATGTTAAACCTTACTTTCATCCCCCAGCATAGCACAGGCGATCTTGCTGCCGCGCAGCTAACTTCGAACGACGCAATCCGGTTTGGCTGGCGTCTGGATATCTTCCATACGAGGTAGCCAACCCGCCATTTGCTGAGCTATAACGGATAGTCAAGGAAGCGGAGGACAAAAAGACCGGAATTGTGATAGGGTGTGACACAAATGCACACCATGACCTATGGGGCAGTACCGACACAAACCCTCGAGGTGAGTCTTTATTTGGGTATCTAGTAGAAACTAACCTAGTAATTTGCAATAGATGGGATATTCCAACCTTCATTGTTAAAAACAGGCAAGAGGTAATAGATGTTACTTTAGCCTCTCTTAATATTTCCTTGGCTATTTCAAAGTGGACAGTATCGGACAGTCCATCTTTTTCGGACCACCGGTACATTTACTTCACTCTAGACAGTAGCTTCATCCCCAAAAAATGTTTTTACCGCAACCGTAGGAAAACAAACTGGGTCAAACATAATACAATCCTGTCTGCGAATCTAGCTAACCATAGACCCTCGCCACCTAGCGATCAGGCCGAACTAGATTTGCTGAACAACGTACTCACCTCAGCCCTGGATAAGGCTTTCACGGGCTCCTGTCCTCCCACCATAGTGAGAGATGGCAGGAAACCCCCGTGGTGGTGCAAGCAAATATTGCGCTTCGCTGCAAGAGCAGGAAGGCCTTTAACAGAGCCAAAACAACGAAGCTAGACACGGACTGGGAAGCTTACAAAGACAGCCTACGAATCTTTAAAAAGGAAGTCCGTAAGGCACAACGTAGCTCCTGGCGCAATTTCTGTGAGAACACCAACAACACGAATGAGTGCTCCAGGTTGCGAAAGGTCCTTTCTAAGTCCACCCCTGTATCCTGTGTACTAAAAGACCTCAATGGCCAATGGGCAGAATCAGAAGAACAATCGTTGAATCTGCTCATGGATGCCCATTTCCCTGGCTGCACGCCTGTCACTGGTAATCCTGACTTCAGTAGGGATGCCCCTTTGGGTACCCTTCCAAATGCAATCATCATTTGCGAGGAAAAGCTGGAGTGGGCCGTCAACATCTTTGAACCGCAAAAGTATCCAGGTCCTGGCATCTTCCCGGCGCAACTACAGAACGCCTTTGACATTGTCAAAGACAGTCTTGGGATGATTCTGGTAGGTTGCATAGCCCTGGGCCGCATTCCTTCATCCTGGACATTGGTTAAAGTTGTTTTCATTCCCAAAGCAGGTAAGACCTCACTTCCAAAGGACTTCAGACCAATCAGTCTGTCCTCCTTTCTATTGAAAACACTTGAGGGGATCATCGATCTTCACATCAAAAGTACTGTTGACCAAGCGCTAATTTCTAGCTCTCAACATGCCTATCAAAAGGGCAAATCCACTGAGACCGCCCTTCATTCAATCGTCGGCTCGATCGAAAGGTCCCTCTCACTCAAGGAATATACTATGGCAGTTTTCCTGGATATAGAGGGGGCCTTCAATAACATAGAGACTCGTTCGATTATTCAAGCCTTAAACAAGCTAAATATTGGCGAACAAATATGCTGCCTAATCGGCCATATTCTCACCCGCAGAAGGGTGACAGCCACGTTTGGCAGCAGCGCTGTCGAAAAACTTGTGCACCGTGGTACCCCCCAAGGGGGATTCCACTACTGTGGAATCTAGTTCTCAACGAATTATTCATTTCTATGGAGCTTTCCGGATGCAAAGTCGTGGCCTACGCAGATGACGTCGCCTTACTCACTTCAGGAAAGTATCCACAGACTCTTTCCGATATTCTGCAACTTGCGTCACGTAAACTAGTCGCCTGGACCAAAAGCTGCGGTCTTAGCGTCAATCCGACAAAAACGGACCTAGTTCTATTCACTAGAAGGGTCAAGACTCCTCTTATCACCCCCCCTAATCTCAATGGCACTCCACTCGAGTTTGTCAAAAGTGCCAAGTACTTGGGGCTCATATTAGACAGCAAACTCTTATGGAGCGAAAACATTGCCGAACGTTCTAGGAAATCCCTAGTGGCTCTCTACTCCTGCAGGAGGGCGGTCGGCTCGAGATGGGGCCTCCAACCAAATATAATGCATTGGCCTTATACTGCGGTGATCAGACCGATCATGTAGCTGCCCTGCTCTATCCAACCTAAGGATGGCGCACTTAAGAAACTACTTCCTCAATGATCTTAGTGATCAATGCAATATCAGCGCTGCCAGCATTCTTGACTTTATCAACGGTAGTAAATGGTTCACAATGAGTAACCAGTAAAGGGACCCCTAAACACCAGTGGTATGCACAATGGGCCGATCAACGGCCTAAGTGTTTCTCTCACCGAGAGCCACTTTAACATAACATTGACAGTGTAGGTTCGGTAAAAAAAAAACTGTGTTGGAATTTTTATTTTCGTTTTTTTATTTGTACTTCTTCAAAAACCTCTTCCAGGTACTCCTCGTTAAAATATCCCATTTCTAAACGAAATTAAATTAACAACAACGAATTTTTTTTTTTTGCTTTCGTTTGAAATACCGATATTTTCCCTGATCTGTCAAAACTTAGCTGTGGAAAAATGTATTTTGCATTAATACGCCTACTTAAATCCAGTAGAGATTTTTCGTACAGCGGCTAACAAATTTAGCTTAAACTGCTTTGCTTAATTTTATCTTTGGAGACATTTTTGTATGGGGGCTTAATTTAAGCGCGAGCAGCATACACTTATCTAGCGAACGTTGCTCTCTTTGTTCTTGCACTGGGAAGGGTGGTCCACTTCTTGTCCGGGAACGTCTGAAGAACATCCGAGAGTATAAATGTCGTGGCTGAGTTTCCCAATTAGCCGCTTGGACTCGGCCTAAAATTCTATACCCCTTTCCTTCGCTCCAAAAATGAAAAACTCATACAAAACGAATGGTTGTGAGCAGCTAGGCCAAGGGTCCCTAGGACCTGTTGCGGAAATAGTTGGTACACATATGTTTTTTTTTAGTCGCGCGCCTTGGCTGCACTTTGTCCTCTCGACGGTTTATTTTCCTGATGATTATTGTTATTTTAAATAGTATTTCAAAAACTGATGTAGCTGAAAATAATAGCTAGGCACAAAAACATTAAATCAACAAGCCCACGTCGTGCAAAATTCCAATCGATTTCCTTCAACACTCTTAAACACGTCACGGTGAAAATATTCTCAAACACTTTCATCGTCAAAATGTAAATCATTTAAGCGACGATTAGGCGAGCACACCAATTCTATTCAAATTTTAAGTTCTCAACGAACCAATGCTCTTCAGCATACAGGCAATGGAAAAAAGAAATACTCCTCATCTCCAGATTTGCATTTTGCATCCTAAACTAAAATGTCCTGCAGCAGACAGAATGGATTGCTCTATTTAGAAAATGAATACCATATTAGGAAAGTGTTGCGATGGCTTTAAATCAATGCAAATGAATTCTGTCCTGATCCGGACGAACGCCGGTTTGCTTAAATGTTGAATGGGAGAACGTCTCTTGAGAGGTTTAACATAATCTGCAGAGTTCGGTAGGTGGCCTTGGTCTGCGATGATGGAGCACACTTATTGCCCTGTTAATAGGGTTGAAGCAGTTGAGTGACATAAATCCATTATCAGGAACCACTTTCAATGCTTGTTCGAACCTTTTATTTTAAGTCTTGGATTTTTAAAATGTTTACATATTTTCCTGATTGACAACTTTACTGGTATGGTGCAGCGATTATTTTGCAAAAGGCTTTTGAATTAGACAGCCCAGAATGGGGGTCAGCATTTTAGATTAATTTCTGGAAATCTGAGGTGAAATTCGTTCTCATTTGAAAGTCCCATGTTTGGCTTTATGTATGAAATATAACATGGTCGAATACCCTCTGCAGCTTCGCTTGTCAAATTGTTAATGACTGCCGCATAGATCCCTCTGATTTTGAGCGATGGCATTGTTTATGTTAACATTAAGGGCATCTTTTAATTCCGATTTTCGTCATAGGTCTGCGAATTCAGGAAGCCCCACAACAAAAAGTCAAATCGCAAGATCTTAATGGCCCATACACGCCACATATGTCATGGACATGGACCCGTCCCAATTGAAAAACCCTTTAAAGAATTTTAGTACATATACGAGTTCTAGAGCTTTGTATTTCAAATATGTGAAATCGAGAAACTACAGTAAGGGGAGCCATCCCTGACATCTAAAGTCAATTAATTTAAAACTCAACTTTGGAAAATAAGCAAAACAGATAGTTTTACTCAACGGTACACCTTGTACAAAAATGATAAGACTGTCCACAAAAGGATACGCCAAGACACGATTTAACACTCCAACACCTGCAGGCAGATTCTGTAAGCCGAAACGAATGATTTTCCCTGTGTTATGACCCAGGGTCGACGTAAGACGAAACGTTCAAACGTTTTCGTGTGCACGAACGATTTACATCTGCAAATGCGTTGTGCGCACGAAACTTTTCAATATTTTCGCCTTACAGAATCTGACCCCTGGTAAAATATATTGAAGTTTCTTGACTCTGAAAGGCATATAACTGAAGCTGACTTGGGTTAAAAATTTCAAAACAAAAATAAAAAGGGAACAAAATTTGGAATAATTCTAAAAAGCATTCGGTTTATTTTTATTTTCGGAAAAAATGCTTCCAAGACTTGACGAATGCTAGATCTAGTATTAAACTTTCTGAACTTCCATCAATGGGCCTACTCACAACTTGTCACAATCACTTGTGGTTGTTGCACGATACTATGAATCACATTTAGCGTCCAGGGGCCAGGCGCCAGGCTAAATTTTACGAACTCACAAAGGCGAAAACCTCAAAATAAAATCACCTATTGTGACCTACAAAATATTTAGTGTGAAGGGTGTTTGGATTGGATCTCTTTTTCGTGGAAAACGACTTAAACAATTGGTTTTGAAAACTGAAAAACTTCTGTTTTCGACTAAGTTTTCGAGTGTTTTCGGTCAGTTTAAGGTCGTGCATTGAACAACTAGTTATATGGAAGGTGATCCAATTCACACACCAATTATAACAATAATTTAATATTTTTCTACTATTGTGCGAATATTTCGCATTTTTCGTTAACACATATTTAAAATGATTAAAGCCAATTGGACGCCTCTGGCCTTTTGCAGCTGCTATAGTTCGAAGTAATTTCCTACGAAATTTTTGCAATTTTCAGTTGTTAACTCGGCTATTACTTGGCGGATGTTAGCTTTAAACTATACTCCCAAGTTTCACGTTTGTTTAACTTAGATGGAACCAGTAATTTGGGATTGTGGGATTTATCCCTTTTTTGGAATTTCGATGTCTGAAAAGCCTTCCGTGGGATAAACGGAAAAAACACCTAAATCGTGTGAATTTCAGAAATCTAACAAAAAAACCAAAAATTGTTGGTGAAATTTTATCAAAACGCTTATATTTCACCATGATTATCAACCCACTGAATGTCCATAAAAAACAACTCATGTAAATCGTCTTTTATCAACATTTTCTAATACGAAAAAATAATCATAGCAGTGTTACAAACTGCGGTTCTTATACTAAATGTTAATTTAATTTCATTTTCTGTCAGTATACTACAAATTTTACTTTTAAAAACTGGATTTTGACGCCAAAAAGTATCGTGGGATTTTGAATATGGTAAAAAGGGCAAAAAGGGAAAATTACGCTTCGTGGGATAAATGTAGAGAGAGTGCTAACAACACTGAATGGGACTCTAAAAAATAAAAAAATAAAAAATAAAACTATCAAAAATGCCAAATCGAATGATTTGAAGTCACCGCAACTTCTCTTTCGATATCTTCGATTTCGCGCCAAGAACAATCGGCTGTCATGTGCGTATAGCGCTCACCGATTTCATGTGTTTCGGCTGTTGTTGCTGAGTTTTATTGACATAGGCCAAAGTTTTAACGTAACTCCAAAGAAAAATGTGCAAATTGGACAATATTTGATATCGGCGCATAAAGCGGCGGTCGAAACTGTTTCTTGCTTTTAAAACGTTTTTGAAGCGTTTTGGAATTTTGGATCAATTTGAGTGTTTTTTTTTTTTTCATTTCAATATATTGTTTCAATGCACTTTTGGGGCTTTTTTTCAAATTGTTTTATGGCGTTATTCGGTATATTAGTGCTACTTTTCTGGGTGCTTTTGTGGCGGTTTTTCGATATTTTGGGTAGTACTTTCTGCCACTTCCTGCCAACAATTTAGATGGGTTTTTCGCAGCGATTTTCGGGACGGGCTTTAGGGCTTTATTCAGAACTTTCAGATGTTATTCGGAGCGTTTATCGATAAGTTCTTCTCTTCTTTTTTAGGAAACTTTTTACATTATTTTTTCCATTTTTGGGACGTTTTCTGAGCTGTTCTTATATCTTTTTTGGAACATTTTTGCATCGCTTTTGTCCTTGTGATGTTTTATAAAGCGTTTTAGCGACATTAGATGCATTTTTCGGGGAGTTTTTGTTACCTTTTTGTTAAGAAGATTTTTCGACATATTTTATCCATCATTATCGGATTACTCGTCAGTAGCTCTGCTAAGAGTGCGCACCCTTGAATGATACAACACTTTAAGATGCCCACATTTAGGTCCAAAACATGTGACTTTTCCACTTAAAAAACTTCACATTTTATCTGAATCATTTATCTTATCAGAAAAACTGGTTCATCATAGGAATGAATTTGATATATACCTATTCCTTGTTTTGTGTCTTTCATTCCTAAGACGCTCGAAAAATACGATCGAAACTGAACCTTACACGAAACGGCTTCTGTCTTCTTCTAGAGTGTCATTTGTGCACTCATTTATCAGAATATAAGCGGACAATAATTCGGCAAAACATTGCAACAAGGAAAACAATTCATCAACGTAAACATCGAAGAGTTGAAAACTCTGACAAAGTAATGCTGAAACCCAAATCCGTTCACCGTACCGTCTACGTTGCGAAGACCTACACCCAGAAGGGTACTAACGCATACAATTGCATGGAACTACGCCTGCACCTATAATCTATATGTAGGCATTGATGAGCTCAAGTCCTCTAATTCTGCCCCATTGGATGAGTGACACAGAAATCTACCCCACTTTGCATAGCGCAAGGACTTCACACAGCAGACGTATACGGTTGTCTGGCATTAGGTGCAGGAGGTACAGCGACCTTATTGCGCTTAATATTTCACCGATCCATTTCAGTCCAGAACTCCTATCTGAACTATAAACCTCGTTATTTTGCTCCACCCCTCGGAATTAAATCAAAACAATCGGATTGCCGTTCTGCCAAACTTTCACCAGTCGAATGTTTACATAGAAAGTTTGCAAAACTCATCGCTTCAGGCAGAGAAAGAACAATTCTGAATTGCAAATTCGAATTGTACAAGCGAATCAAGTTTAATAAACATTGACGTTATGGGAACACGCATATCAATCACACACTTCATTTCGCCATCGAGCGATTATTATAATTCGCCTGAGTCCACATTTTCGTATATACGCTTTGGATCCACTCTACGCATCTGGAATTCGTTACGAACTCTTGTCGATCGCGATGACGTAGTTGGTGCTGGTGTTCAGGGAGGCACAATAAACAAAAAGTTTTGCGCCGCTCGGAATTTATGTTATCGGCAATTCACTGCTTAACGAATTGTATTCGTAAAGCCTATTTTCCAGCAAGCGGGACTTAATTGTTTTGGGCTTTGTTTATGGCGAGACTCGGGTCAGTGCTCAGGCTGGGCACAGATACAACATTGAGAATGAGCTGCGGTGTCTTTATCTGCCCACAATTCGTTTGCGGTTCTATGTATTTTCCATGATGAGCTTGTCGAATATGGGTTTTCCAGCCAGCAACCTGATAAATCACACTCGCAGCTACTATTTCTGTCGAGTTTGCCTCTGGTTACATTCGAGCGATTTATTGTCTGCAGAGAGGACAAGCTTCCTCCGAGCGCGACACATGGTTGATTGCGATGAATCATCTGCGAGGAATCGTACCGCGCTTGTGAATGGGAATAAGAAGACCGAAATCTTCGTTTGGCAATTGTCCATAAATGTTCCTTTTATTTTCCAGTGATAAATGGTTGAAGGAGGGAGCTATTTTTTCTGGAGTTTGATTCTTGACGCATTGTCATGGCTTACACTTGGTACGTGGGCAGAATATTCGGGTGAGTGGCCTTGAACGAAACCGGCCAGGAAAACCACTTAAAGGAGATTATAAATCAGTTTATCCTTAGTGTCTCAACTGACACCTGCTCGTTTTCGACGACATTGAATGCACTTATCAGTGGTAACCGATGTGATTTGAGATAAACGTGATTGTTGACCCGTTCTTTGTTGATGGTCTTCTGTGTTGAGTTGTCAGTTATGTAAAACGAGTGCAGATAGGCGGTAAAAATATTTAAATGTGCATTTGAAACGAGACGGGATTTGCTCGTCTTCCATACATAACCCTCCGTATTTATAAAAAAAAGTGTGCAAGTTAAAAAGTTAAGAGTTTGCATTCAAAAATTTGACTCAACTGCAAACTTTTACGCAGCCTTTATAAATACGGGGGTACATAAAGGGTCTTCCATTAGCGACTTGACAACTTCAAACTTCCAGTGTGAACGCACCCTTAAAACGATTACCGAACTGTCAATGTCAAAAAGTTCAAAAAAAATCAAAAAATGATGAAAATAAAATATCACGGTGAAGTACACGAAGGACAACGTTTACAAATAATTAAATTTTACTACCGAAATTCAGAGTCCGTCGTAAATTTAAGAGCATTAACGCCAATTTTCATCGCAAAATCATCTTCAGCGACGAAGCGCATTTTTTTGTTAAACGGCAAAATTTGCGTTACTGGAGGGGTGGGAACCCTCATGTATTTCATGAAACAGCACTTCATCCGCAAAAAGTCACAGTTTGGTGCGGTTTTCATGATGGTGGCGTCATTGGGCCGTTATTTTTCGTCGATGAAAATGACCGTCAAGTAATGGTAAATGGAATTCGCTACGGAGACATGTTGGAAGGTTATTTCTTTGAGCTATTGCATGAATTGGACATCAGTGATGTGCGGTTCCAACAAGACGGTGCCACAAGCCACACAACGGGTGCAACAATCGAGTTATTGAAGTCTGAGTTCGGTGAACGTGTGAACGAGAAACTGATCCATATATTGGCCGCCGATATCGTGTGACTTAACGCCTCTAGACTTTTTTTTATGGGGCTGCATGAAATCATAGGTCTATGCCAACAAGCCGGCGACGTTAGAGGAGCTCGGAGCCAATATTGAACGAGAAATAGCGGCCGTATCGGTGGAAATGTGCGGTCGAGTGATCGGAAACTGGGTTCGACGTATGAAACGCTGCATACGTTTCCGTGGTGGACATATGAACGAAGTCGAATTCCATTCATAAATATTTGGATAGTTATTCAAGCCATAACATTTCTTATTTGAGATATCTCAAGTTGCTTGCATTTTATTTAAAAAAGAAATCGTCAATTCTTAGTGAAAGACCTTTTATATTATAAACGATTGTGGACAGACCTCTATCATTTTTACAATTATATTATTAGATAGCGGATTTGAGTTTAAAATTTTTTTTTTGACTCAGTTCAAACTTCGGTAAACTACGTGTTTACTTGAAAATAACTCTGCCATATTCAGTAAGCGTAAGAAGTAGCTGACGGGTCTCGCCTTCACCAGAAATAATAACGAAAATAGCCAGAATGTCAAGTGGAAATAAATATCTTTAGTTTGGTACTCAGGTTCGTCCTTAAAAGCCTATGAGTTTCCGCAATTTTCATATTTTATCATTAGGGTTTTCCAATAAGAGTTGTTATTGTGAATGACCCGCTATTTCGGTAGCTGTCACTTTTGAAGCTTTTATTTTTTGAAATTTGACAAGTAGAACTACGCCATTACTAAAAATGGAACGATACACGCTTCAACAACGCATTGAAATTATTAAAATTCACTACAAAAATGGTGAAAATCTTGCAGTCACCCCCAAACAAATTTGTCGTACAAATGTTGAAAACCGCTGTTAAATCGACCCGACATGCAATGCTTTCAATTTAACAGAGACATGTTTGTGCTTTCCAAAACCAAATTATGAAAATGAGAGCATTTGTTGTAGATTTTCCAACTAGAAAAATTGTAAATAAAACGGCATTCGTTGTTGAATATACAGCAAATTTTGTAAAATACACAATACTTATGTGTATAAACTACGGATTTTGGTCGTATTATTCACAACACCTTGCGGTCAAAATGCAATTTCTGTCGTAAAATCTACATCTCGATTTCCAAAAACGATTACCCTTTGCTTTAATTTCTGCAGCTCTTTGGCCTACACAATTTTTTTCTGTAAAATCGATGCTCCAAAATAAAAAAAAAACATTCACCAAATAATTTCAAATTCCCTTTATTGAAGTATTAATGAATCCATAAATGGCATAGTTACATTATGTTTGGTTATACAAAAAAAAAAAAATTATATAGGTACACTTATTTCGAAAAACTTTTGTCCCATCCATTAATTTATTTATTTAAGTGAATAGGTGGACTTGTAAACTTATTAATGTTTAAAATAATAAGGTCATGAAGTATTTTTGTTAAATCAACCACATAGCAACTATAATGAAAATTAAAATAGAAATTTTGTATTCAAACAGCACAACACTTGTTGACAATGTGAAATTGCCCACCACTTCAAAAACTTCCACCTCTAATAGTAATGTTTTTTCGGTAGCCGCGTTTCCTATGACGGGATTATTCTGAGCTGTATCCTTATTTAAATTGCTGGCTTCCACATACTCAGCATTTTCAGACAAAAAAAAAGTCAGAAATCATTTGAAAAAAAACCTCACAACTTTGCACTCTGATAATTATTCGTCTTGTTGGTTCTAGACTTGATGATTAAAAGAGCAAAGGAATGTGCAGGAATGTATAAACCATGAAAATGTTCTGGCTGGGCGAGTGAGTTACGGTTAATGCAGCTGTCACATTCACAACTCAATGTGTAGTGTTAACTGAAAATGGTTGTAGATTTGAATACATATGCTGTGCATTTTACAAGTTCTACGTACTTTCTACAGCATTTTACATTTTGGTTGTAGATTTGACCAATTCATACATGTACATTTAACAACAAAAATTGACAACGCGCTGTCAATCTTACAACAAGAAATTGCGATCAATTTAACAATTTTATTGCTGAAATAAAAGCAAACTCTGTGAAAGTTACAATTAATTGTGAATATGAACGCATTTGCTGTTAAATACACAAATATGCAACTTATTGTAAATTTGACAGCCACATGTTGTATAATTTACAGCGGACATTTTTTTGGGTGCACAGTTCGCAAAACTAAAGCATTTGTTGGTCGTCGATGATTAATGATTTCTTATGGTCGGAGTTGGATGGAATTGATCTGGACAACGTTTACTTTCAACAAGACGGCGCAACGTGCCACACAAGCAACGAAACCATTGATCTTTTACGGGAAAAGTTTTCGGACCGTGTTATCTCCCGAAGAGGTGATCACAATTGGCCACCGAGATCTTGTGATTTAACACCTTGCGACTTCTTCCTTTGGGGCCACGTGAAAGATAAGGTCTACGCCAACAGCCCAGCGTCGATTCAAGACCTCAAAGATAAAATTCGTGAGGCTATCGAGGGCATAGGGCAGCCACTTTGCGATTTGGTTATGGAAAATTTCATGAAAAGGATATGGTCCTGTATGCGTGCTCGTATGGTGGCCATTTGGCTGATGTTGTTTTTCATTATTAACGGCATACGGAAGGTATATTGTATATATTATGAAATGAGCATCCGATCATTTATCTCAAAAAATGTCATTTTTCTTTGAATACCAAAATAACACCTCTTATTGGAAAACCCTTTATATAGTTGTGGTTGCTCATTTATTTTCCAAAAGGTGTGCTCTTTCACAGATGACCACAATTTTGGTCGCAAAAGCACGGCCGTATTTTAAATGAAAAGCCTTTTATTTATTCATATCAAAATATGCACTTCTCTCAGAAAAAGCGGACCCATTCTGCTATAACAGTTTTCCACTAGAATTGTTGTGAGCTGTAGAATTGTTTAAGTGACAGTAAATCAAGCGATTCCCATTTTATTCCCCTTGGATCCGCCGGAAGAAGATTTCATTCGTCGGCAAGTTCATCTGTGAATCCATGTTTCGTGTGAAATTGTTGACATCGCGATAGAATTAAATGCGACAACATTTAAACATCTGCCATAAAAAATTTCCTACTCGTTCTTTTGTCATCTACATTCGACGTTACAGGTGTCAATGCTACTCCACCTATTGTAAGCGAAGTGCGCCAGAGGCATCCGACTTCTCAACATTACATATAAGACTGCCGGTTGTACTGCCTAAATCCATTCGCCAACGACCTCGCCATCTTTTTGTCGATTTTGAGGCTTTATATTACAGCATTTGTAGCTGTAGCCTGCCAAAATTGCCAGTATACGCATGTCGATGGGGAACACTCGCTGCTTCACAGAGGTATAGGAATCAATCTCACCGAGTCCTTTCATGTCCAAAAAAAGATTTAGACAAGGTCATGTGCTGTCGTTTGACTTCCTCAACATCATACTTGAAAAGCTTGTGTGAAACTCGCAAGCCAACACCAGGGGCAACGTTCCAAAAGCTATATGCAACTCCCTGCATACTTTGACAACATCGACATCATTGGCAGAACACATCGAGCTGTCACTGGTGAGTTGTCAAGTTTTAGCACAGAAGCAAGAATCGGTTTGGTGGTGAATGAGGGCAAAACTAAGTGTAGGCTGTCAACAAGAAAGGACACACAGCATGGACGAATCGGACAGAACATCACGACAGACGGCTTCAACTTCGAGGCAATTAGGGACTTTCTCATTTGCTCCGCTATCAACTCTTGAAGTGACACCACAGCAGAAATCAAGCGAAGAGTAACACTTGCCAATCGCTGTTTCTTAGCCCTAAAAGGCAATGGATACCAAATACTTGAGGCCGTGTCAAGAAACACTTAAAAGACTCTATGTAAGATCCTCACCGTCCCAGTCCTGCTCTATGGCGCAGAACTATACAATTTAGCAAGGCGGTTGAAGAGTGACTGACTTTCCATCCCGTTTGCATTGACGGGCTTTAAAGGAGGAAACTTAACAGCAAACTAACTCTATGAGCTGTGCAGCGACATCGACTTGGTCAGAAAAGTACGTATCGGTCGTCTAAGATGGCTAAGAGGGCGGCACCTATAAAGTTCCATTACCTTATAGTTACCTGGGAAATGTCTATTAAAACAATCGCGGCATTCTTTTACCGCCTTTGATCTAGTTGTATACGTATCTAGGGTTTCTTTACCATCCTGACTGTAGCAATTTAGTTTTAGCCAAGTCTGGAAGCTCCCTCGCGTGTAACCAACAATGCTATCAAAATAACAAATTCATTCAGCTCGTAAGCAAGCCACTATGGGGGATGGATGGGGGAAATACAGTGGCAGTGCCGTAGCCAGAATTTTGTTTCCGGGGGGGCTTGCTTCCAAATCCTACGAGGAATTCCCTAAACAAAAAAACTATATGGGTATTCACGATTCGGTGTAACAGACGTAGTAAAATTGCGAAATTTTATTTTATTTTTGTCAGATCGTGAACACAATTTTTCTCATCTCTTGTAAAACTGAAACAAATGACAATTCCAGTTTGACAATTGACATTATGTTCTGAAAAAAACTTTAAATTTTTTCTGAAACTGAATAATTTGGTTTTAATTGTTTATTATGTCAAACAAAGCGAAAAAAAAATATGTTAGATAATGGAGAGAGTAGAGCCGAAGATGATATCATGAAAACTTATTTTTCTGTCCATTTTTTAACTGGATTTTTCCTTCGGTGGCGCTTACGTTATTTTGCATTCTCTCTATTTTTTTTCCGATAGCTACATACGGGAATTAACAATTTAACGAATTGTCAACTTTACAAGGCTACACTTTACTCTGTTTTATTTTTCGGTTACAATAGGGTCAGGGTATAGATAAAGTACAAAAGTGTGGCGAAATTTTAGTCAGTATATTTTGTTTTTGTAGTGCGAAAAAAAGTTGCACTTTCGCAGCCAGTTGTATCGGAACGTGAATACCCCTTATATAAATCCAATTCACTGGTTTTTATTAGTTCTTAAATCGTATGTACTTAAACGAACATATTTAATTTATTTTTTTACACACATTTTTTAAAAGCAGACGTCTTGGTTTTTTTTGAAATGAGATCAATCGCCTTATCTGGATCCGCATTAATATTCGAATGAGCAGATATCATAGCAAGTGAGCTTAATCTTGCATTCCCCATAACGCTTTGGGACACTGTTTCAATCAATTTCATAGTTGAAAAGTTCTTTCAACACTAGCTGTGGTCACTGGAAGCGTGAAGCCAAAGCCGTAAGCACGAAGTTTTTACCTATAAAGTCAGTCTTGTCACATACAAGTATCAAGCAATTTCGAAACTTCGGTAGAAGGATCACTGGACGATATTTTTTCGCACCAAAGAATGTACTCAGTTTTCACACCTGACAAGTAAATTGCCTTATCGAATAAACGTGCTAGCTTTTCGATTTCGTTCACTCGCTCAATAGCAGCAAAACCTGGGAGAAGGTCTTGAAACGATGGTACAACGTCTTCGTTGACCATGAATCTGTCCGTAAGATTTGGTATTAACGAATCTATGCAAGGAATCAGTAAAATAGGCTTCAGTAGAAGAGGTTTCTGGATTGGAACGCGTTGTTTGTTTCAATGAATTTCTTGAAGCACTTAATTCAACTTCAAATAAGTCGTCGGCAAGTTGGGATGCGTATTGAAAAGCCTCTCAGAAAAAGTCCTCGGCATTTTATCTGATGTTCTTAAGAGAATTCAGAACTTCTTTTGTGCGGTCGATAAGAGTTACGAGATCTAAGAAAGTTTTAGTTTTTAGTTCAGATTTTCGGTGGGGCTTCAGCGTGAATTTGTACGTTAGTTACTTACTCCTGACAGATAAATGGTGAACTATTCTACCCGCTTTCTTATTTTTTGAGCACCTGTGCAGCACGAAAACATGGTCCAGCTTTGTAGAACTATCTTCGGTAATATGAAGTCGAGAGCTGCAAGCATGTAAGTATATCAACTCTGGTTACCATGCTCTCACCATCATCTTGGTTGTAGCATGTTTTTAGTACCGGAATGACAACCATAACCGTTCCATGGCCGATACTAATAATCATATTTAGTTTTTCGCACAATTAAAATCACCCATTGTGACCTTAAAATGATTATTGGCAAGGCCCAGTCATTTTATTCACTACTACCCAAGACAACCACGATGCAAGTTCAGATATTTCGCTCCTAAAAGCCCTTATCAAAGCACTCGTATTGTTAATTATGGGATATATAAAAAAAAATCGACCCACCTATCAATCTCAGGCCCACTAACCGCCGTCTTCCACGAAACGGGCTTCTTTGAGTGAACCCGCCCATATATTTCAAAAGAGCGCTGAAAACCCAAAGTCATAATATATGCTTCCTCGTATATAAATCATCCCCCTTGACGAAGATGTCATTTACCTCGGGCTCGTGTGCCAAACAAATGGCCAACCGCAACTGCCGAAAGGTCAAGTAAGAATGAAAAATGTCTCTCACCAGATACCGTTCCCGTTGCGCAGGTGAATGAATGCATTTTTAATGACCATACACCACTTCTTTCTTTCGCCAAACTCATCGCAGAGGCGAGAATAAATAATAAACGATAAACAGACTACAGGCAGTCGACAAAAGGACAAACGGCTCCCGCACACAAGATGCATGAATGAGTTTTGCAAAAAAAAAAAAAAAATAAAGCCAACATCACCCAACAAAAGAAAACAAATTCGGTCAGTCGAAAATAAACAGGAGAACAGACCGATGAGCAAAAAAATAACGAGATAACATCTCCGACTCCGATGTCCGAGCGCCTACCAAATAATGAGCTATCACACTCACACCTCTTTCGCAGATTGTACGCAACTCAATTGAATTCTCGCGATACACTCGTAAAATTTGAATTCCTCCGCGCACAGATGATAGTGCTGCGAAGTGTGATTGTTTTACCAGTTTTTTGTGGGTAATTTCGTTGATCTCCATTCTGTGGTCAGCCACTCCCTACATAAAAATCGCTCATATCTTCATAACCTGGTAAATGGGTCCCCTTAGGGCATCTCAATTAGTGTAACTAAAGTATACTCGTGTGGACGTATGAATTTGTTTATGTTTGCACAGGGGGATCTACAAGTTCCTCGAACTGTGCGTTGACTCTAAAATCCAAAGTGGCCATTATAGACGAATTAGTATGCAGTCCTTCTGATGTTGGGATCGTTTCAAAGCTAATATAACGATTCACACAGAAGATGATTACTCAGCGATTGCAATCGTTTAATGCGACACTAAATTTGGGTGCACCGTTTCAAGTAAACAGACGACGATATTTAGGTAGTTAACAAACCTGCTGCTGACGAAGAAGAAGAAGGAACCCCCTTCTTGCTGACCACTTGGCAAGCAAAGAAACTATCGATGGATTTGATTTTTTCAAATTATTCCTTTTGAATCTGCCCTCAGTTTTTATCTTTAACACCTCGAGCTTTTGAGAGAGAGAACTGAGAAGCCGTTTACCTGTTTGTACTTAAATCTATTTCATTGTCCGAGCAATCCAGTTGAAAACAGTGAAAACCGCATCGAAATCGGTTCAGTGGCTCACGAGAGAAAGACGCACTAAAGGGTAAACACTGGAAAAACAACAGCGCCACCTATCGGATTAAATTTAAACCGATCTCTTAACAGTGCCAGCAGTAATGGGGAAAGTACTCCCATAGGAGTATTGCACAACTTTCAACACCTCCTTACTCCCTCCTTTCACATTCGTACTCCTATTTTTTTTAAATACCTAAAATATTTTGCACATGCAGCAAAGTGTAATTTCAACCTTAAGAAATTTAGTTTTAATTCACTTTAAATTTAATGCAAATGTGGCAGCACTTTTATGTTCCAGACTGTCGTCAAAAAGAGAATTAACCTCTTTCTAGTTGGTTTTTTTTTTCGTTGGTTGCAGGCAATTTTCATCTGTAAGCCGGTAATTATTTTATTGTTATCTGAGATTGTCGTTTGGTACATAGACAAATCATACTCAGACCTCCAACTTGGGCCGATTATCTGTTACTTGCAGAAAAGCTATATTTTTAGGTATTTCTGATGCTGATTAAGTTGATAGACCTACCACACCTTCAAAAAAAAAGCACTAATCGAACGCAAAACTTCCGTCAAGGATGATTTTACGTTTCTTCTGGAAATCGACTAAAAGCCATTCTATTCGTCTTGTAATAGGAGACTTCCAAACAACAAGCAGCTTATAGAAAGACATAAAAAATCAAAAGGCTATCTGCCGTAAGACAGATTTTCATAATTGAAAATGTATTTACTTACATACTTTTGTTAACTATTAGAATTAATAATTTATTTATTTATACTTTTTTTTTCAACCGAGTTTTTGTTTTTACATAAAGTTAAAAAAAAATGTTGTGCTCACATTTTTATTTTTTAAGATTTAAAAATGTCTGTACTACTATTTTCTTCAAAATACTCCCCATTTTTGGCTGCAGTACTACCTTATAATATTTCTCTCCGGCAACACTGAGTGGCAGTCAGTATGAGCAATGTAGCATATTTCCTGTTAAATTTAGCAGGAATATATTCTTTTTAGCCTCTTTTTTTTTCAAATCATTTTTATTTAACATGACTTCATGATGTAGCATGAAAAAATAGCAGGACTTTGATTGAGCCAAATTATGAATTAAAATAATAAAATAAAATCAAAGCAGACGAACCTAAGTGTGAACAAGCCATTACTATTCTCAATTGACAGTGAACACTGAACACAGCCATGCAACCAATTCAGCTAATAATAATAACATTTCATTTTATTCAACGAACAGAGACTGAAGTTAGTTGAATTAAAATATTTTTTTATCTAATACATTAATACATAGTAATACTACTTTTCCACCGGACACTAATCTTGAGATTTAGGGACAGAGATTACAAATAGATCCTGAGGTGTTTCCACAAAAAAGACAAGATTAATTTGACGTTTCACCAGATGTTGTCAACTACTGTCAAATCGAACAACCCAAAATTTTGATAATTGAAAAAAAATCAAAAATTCTAAAGTTTAAAGTAATAAAACATGAGTTCCAGAAATCTTTTAATATTATTGGCCTATTATTTAATTCTACAAATTAAAATGAAAGTTTTGATGGTTGCATTGGCTAGGAGAAGTCTCTCAGAAATAAATTCGTTTTTTATGTTATGACACAATGTCAAATACAGCTCTCTTTGCTTTGTATTTTTGACGTATCGAGCTGTGGAAAGTGTGTTCACAAACCGGACTGTACATGCAGACCTGGTTGATAATCGACATTTATTTCTAATCTCCCTTTTCATGAGATTAACTTTTGTATGATAAATCCCGAAATTTGTGCGGGATTTACAGAAATTTTTCTAAATCTCGCAGTTAATCTCTGGTGGAAACGTAGTATAAGCGTCACGAAGTGATTTTTATTTAATAATATATTTCTGTGAAATATATGCATATGTATGTTAATTTTCCTGAAAACAGATTTTTTGTTCTGATTCCAAAAAAAATTAGCATGATTTTTAGCACTTTTTTATGCAAAAAAAAATATGCTAAACTGCTGAACTTTGCATAATTTCAAATATTGAATTGGTTAAACTGTTGCCTGCAGATATTTGCGTGGAATGAGTTCATTTGAGTAGTAAAAAAATTGCCTGGGGGAAAAAAAAGTCGGCTGGTTACCCTCAAAACGAATGTTGCACTTTTAGGGTATTGCGTGTAACATCAGGCTCAGCTTACACCTTTTCTCATCAGCCATTTACACATTTTCCCTTAAAATCTTGATAATTTAAGTGAAGCTCGAGAAAATTACTTCCATCAGGGCAATCGCACTTTAGCATAGCGATGCCAGGGTGACCGTAGTGCATATAATAATGAGTGATTACTCCTGAACATTCAGAGAAGTACTCTTACTGCCACTACTGGAAACCAAAAAAGTTGAATTCAAACAAGTTTTGTGTATTAAGAGATTTAAGCCTAAAGGGTCTTGTAAAAATGTCTCCCCTTTAAATAGCTAAAAATTCAGGATCTGGCTATTGGAAAGGGGACTTCAAATTTGGAATCATCAGCTGGACAAAACTATTTAGTATCAGGTATAAGATTTGTTAAACTTGATGCAACAAAAGCTCTGTTAACCAGTTTAGTTTCATTTTTGAGCGCAGTGCTGCGTCCTATTTTTTTCAGGCCAAGCCTGTTTGCTGTTCCCTGACACTAAACTCAAACGTGTAAAAATGAAATATATGTGCAGTACTACTAAGTCAGACCGAATAATGCACATAGAGATCTCCATATGTATAGTCTGTTTTAGACTTTAGACTTTAGACCAATACGTGTTTTCAGATAGCTCGTAGTTTACAATGGCAATCGGGTTTAGGTAGCTGGAAACCTTCCTATTTTCCCTTTAGATCCGTTTCTTTTTTCCCTGTAGATGGAGCTACATGCGAGTACTGTAAATGCCTGCCATTTTGTCCGCAGGTAGTTGCTGATTTAATCCATCAGGCAGAATAGCCTTCTCTGTCTTATAATGAGACTTTTGCCACACTCTTAGGAGCTTTGAATAAATTCCCGGGAACTAATTCTTGTTTTAAGTCTTTTTTTTAAGCTATCTCTAGGCGCTCGTCTCGGCGCCTTATTGGTTGGTTTTACCCCCCAGCCCTTGACGGTTTTCTATAGAAGTTTCGGTTTTTTCGCACGTACTGTAATTTGGGCTGCATCATAGCTATTACCTTGAAAAATAGTTCCTTCTGAGGTTTGCCTTATCCTCATCAAAGTGACGCCGCTGATTGGGAACTTACCCTGTTTTTTCGTCATACGGAGCCTAGTTATTAGTGCGATGGACGAGTGATCGAAAGTTCAACCTTCTTAAAAGCACACATTACTTCTTGAGGTTTCTCGCCACCGAATTGGTGCTGAGTAAGTCCCTCGAAAAAGCAGCTCGGATTCGGCATAAAATTAAATTATTCCCCTTTCATTCGTCCCAAAAGAAATGTAAATACTGCCCTCTTGCGACAACTACATACGAGTATTTCTTTCCGGTGTTTGGCTAACCGTATCCAGTGTTTTTACATCGTGGGATTTATCCCTTTTGTGGGAATTTCGATGGCCGAGAAGCCTTCCGTGGGATAAAGGGAAAAAACACGAAATCGTGGGATTTTCAGAAATCTAACAAAAAAACATTCAAACTATAAATTTTTGGTGAAATTCTATCAAAACACCTGTATTTCTCCATGATTATCAACACACTGATGTCCATAAAAACCGCTCTTTTAAATCGTCTTTTATCAAGATTTGCTAGAGGGGGAGCATTTGCCGGGATTTAGGAAATCTGACCTTACGCATTGCCTTTTGAGTGATTTATTTGTTTTTGATATCTCATATGAAGCTTTCTTTATTACCTTGACTTTAAAGTACATTTTGCCTTGATCCCTCAATGATTTCTATTTTTAATTATTAATTAAAAAAAAAATCCAAGTCCTGGCAAAGGCTCCCAGGTAGGGACGGTTTGCCATGGGGATGGGGAGGGTATGCCTTGTGCCTGAAAAACAATGTGGCATCTTGTTAGCCTAAAAACCGAAATACTGGAGTTAATGTTGGGTTTGAATAAAGACTCGAACCCGCATCTCGTAAGCGTTACTATAAATTTTGGCTTTGTCATTGGTAAAAGTAACTCACAGGGTGGGTTTGCCATTGGTAGAAGTAACCCACAGGGTGGGTTTGCCATCTTTTCTTTCCGTGTAATGCAAATTTTACTTTAAAAAAATGGATTTTGACGCAAAAAAGTATCGTGGGATTTTAAAAGGGAATTTGAGTATGGGAAAAATTACCACGCTTCGTGGGATAAATGAAGAGAGAGTGCTAACAACACTGACACCACTAGTTAGGCACTCCAAGTTGGTTCAAATCCTAAGGCGAAGTCTTTCTCCGTTCCTCCGGATTAATGTCAAAGACTCTTCGGTCCGAAACATGCGGTTTGTAGTCATTCGCATTAGGGTAGTAGCCTTGGATGAATGATTCACACTTTTGACTAGGTCGTCGATTTCATCGCAGTTCAATTATTTTACCCCAAATTCCGTCAAATCCGACCAAAAATCGCTCAAGAAATGTTTAGTTTAAAGCGTGAATGGGGTTAAGTCCGCCTTTGCCATTTAGCAGCCCACGAAAGTGGTTTTTCACACCTTTAGACCGGCTTTCTTGTTGTGGATTTCTTGTTTATTACTAAACGGCCGGCCCTTGATACCTTGACAATTTGATTCCCCCCGAATATAGACAGCTCCTTAAATAAGATCCATATGTTTCCATGATCGTGCGCTTTTTGCGATCTTTTTTTCTCAGAGATGCTGATCTTCTTCTCTCCTCGTTCGCTTGTAGAAGTCCTAGAACAAGACGGTTTTTTTTCCCCTCTGAAGGGTGTTTTGCTGCTTTGTATATTTCTGTGGCCACAAACCATAACCGCTAAAGTCGACTTTAGACGAAATTGAGATTTTGATTTTGTAAATTTTTTTCAGCTTTATATCTTTAAAAAAGTGGCCACAATTTCAAAAAAAACCTAACAGCTTAAGTCAATAAAGTCAATAGAGTCACTTGGAATTTTACGCGTTTGTTAAAAACTTTAAACTGCTCTCCTGAAAAAGGAGTAAAACAGACTTTAGCGGATTTTCCTTGTGACCACAGATTTATGCCACCAACAGCAATCTTCATGAAGTGGTTAAAAGGTTAGAAGGCGATATTCTTCGCTTGATTTTGGATTCGACTACTCATAGGTTTTAGGAATCCCGATAGCCAAAGGGCATGTTGGATGCGAAGCCAGATATTCAAAGTAGAATCTTTTTATGGTGTTCAGCAGTTTTTGGATCGTCCGGGATATACAAGGACGCATCTTTTCTGCGATTGGGTAGTGATCCGGGTTTATGTTAAGTTCGGACACTGGATATGATCAATTTGGCCGACATTTTGTGCTGATTTAGTGCCGGGCACGTTCTTTGATGGATATCGAAACGAGGAAACCTTTTAAGTCAGTAAAGCCCAAGTCGGTTTGTAGACCTGGTGTCATGGGGACTGTGGCTTCCGATTGTTTGCGTTCCCCAGTCGAATTATTCGATCAATTTACTGACTCTTGAACAAAAAAAATTGGTTTGCGAGCCGGCAGAAGCTCCGCGCATTCCTCAGCTCCAAATATGTCAAAGTAGCATAGGCAAATAAAGCTGAAACAGACAGTAAATTGTCACATATGGCTGTTAATGGGAATATATACCCACCTACCTTCTATAACAAGCTGCCGATCCCGTTTTGTATCCGCACAAATGTTCAAACTGAGGTAGAAGCCGGGATAACAATTAATCACTTTGACAGGCCAAGAAGGTAATCAAACCGCATGATGAATGTTAACAAGGTCCATCTGTCACAGACCCACATTACCGCAATTTTACACACTTGATCTAGTATCAGGAAATTAATCCAAACATGCTGCCTGGCAAAAATCGACGAGCCCACTCCGTACTCCGTGATTAAGAGTCAATTCGATTAGAATCGCCCATAGGAACAGCCCAAAAACCGGACCGAGTAATGAGCGGTCGCGCCATCACAACATTTCGTCACTTAAATGGGTATCTAGCAGATCGTTAATTTCATAACTAGTCGGCACGTACACGACGGCCAAGTTTAAGGCCATCCCATTCATTATATTGTCTGTGTGGATGGCGGCCGGCCGGCGTCTCAAAATCAAGCCCCAGCTCCGGACCCGTCGTAGTGCGTCTTCTTTGGCTTGCTCATTTATGTGCAACACCTTTTCGCATTTCATTAAATTTATTTTTAATAGGCTGATATTTTTTGCAGCGCGCTTGGGCCATTGCCTCATTTCTGCGTCGTCATCGTCGTCGTTGTCGTTGCCGTGTGGTCAGCCGCCCAATGGTTAAATCATGCAAATTTCTGGCCAACGCTGGGAAATTCACACCGCATAACGTTAACTACTCTTGCCGCCCATAGATAGCATCTTGTGAGCTCTTGTCTTCTGCCAGGCCAACAACAACGAATATGGGTTAACAATTTCAACTGGCCATCAGTTTAACACAAAATATACTCACTTCTCAGCGAGTAGATAAAGCTGGGAACCGGATCTCGGGTATTTGCAATCGAACCAAAATAGGTTCCTCTCGCTATTTGTACCTTCGGCGGCCCGAAGGGACACACTACACACAGCCAATCTAAACAGAACTAGATTTTATGGGCCTTTTAATGGGTCTGCCTTGGAATTGTTGGAGACAAGTTTCTTGGACGGCACGAATGCTTAGGTACGCATCGCGCAGTTATTGTGTAAAGACCGAATTTGTATGACTTATTTGTGGAGTTTCTTCTGCTGTAATTAATAGGCTAGTGCGTGGTAAGCTCCTTGGATTATGAAGTTGTTGCCTGCGTGGATACCTCCTCGGAAACTGATATGGGCATGTTGCCCTTTAAGCGCTGCCAGGCGTATAATGGATGCGTTTTGCTTAAGAGCCCATTTAAAGCAGCGGCTTACAATCTCTTGTATGGTTTGTTTGTAGTGTTTGTGCCTTTGAGAGGGCAACTGGTTCAATTAAAAATTGACGATGAAGTGTATTTTGGCTATATAATTGGGATAGGAAAGGCGGCGGGGTTACTAAACTACAACTTGGGTCGTTGGCAATAGCTCACAGCAGTCAATGCAAAAACAGACCACACGCAGAAGATTTAAGGACTTCGTTCTCAGTGTCTATTTTGATAGAGGTTTTCATGCATATAAAATCACGGGGATGATTATGAATTGATGTGGTTGCTTCTATGAAAGAGGGACTATACTTCTGAGATGCCTTCTTAGGTTGATAAAAGTAACAATATGTAAAATTGGCATTTCCCTAATCTCTCGGGGATTTCCTGATAGAGAAAGGCTTTAACTACTTGAAAGATTGATTCGTTTTGCCCAACTCCTTTATGGCATCGCAAACTTCGGTTTTCCCAAATTAACAGCCAGACGCATCTCCGGCGCCCCAGTTTCAAAACTTGCAAGAAAGTCACTGAACCGGAGCTGCATTCTCAAGTAAAGGGTGTCCCATAATTCACGCAAAATGTAACTTTGATAGAAAATACAGATTTTAGAAATTAGAAAGCTTTCATTTTTTATTGATTCATAGAGTACCTATACCGATTGCGGTTATGTATGGAATGGCAAATCGGATAAATGGCCGCCACAGCTTTGGTGGCAAGTACGAACCTACTCTTTTATTGAAATTTTCTGTGACCATTTCGGATAAATGGGGCTAAATTTCATTAATACACCTCCCAATTTCCTCTTTCAAGGCGTTGGTGGTCGTGGGCTTGTTTGCATAGACCTTTGACCAGTTACCTATGCCAGATTACAAGATTTACAGAGATTTTTCAAGATTTTTGAGCTCCAAAATATTACAAGACTTTGTACCTGAAATTCATCAAATTTCAAGATTTTTGATATCAAGAACTTTTTAACTCCACCAAATTAAAAGAAAGGATCTTCCTATTGAAGAAAAATGTTTTATTTTTATTTTATTTTATTTATTTTCAATCAAATGAGTACATCTACTCTACTCGCTAGATTACTTAATACAAAAATATTCTTCAAAACGCTTAACAACAGAATTAATTTATTCCTAAATGAATCCCTACTAAGATGAAAATCGAGTAAGCTGCTATATTCATTGGACTCCCTAAGGCATCTAGAAATTGGTTCATTGTATCCATAATTAACTCTATGATAAGGTACATAAAATAAAAGACGATTTCTAAGAGCTCTCGAAGGAGCATAATTTCATTATTATGTATAATGTGAGTCGAACAGAGCCCATGCACAATTTCTGTTTCACTAACGTTTCCATCAACTTTTAAAGAAACATAAATTTAAAAAATAATTGATAAAATAACCGATATAAGGTGTTTTTGGAAAAAAATGTTAGGACTAAAAACAGCGGATGGAAACTTCCAGTCTTAAAATGCAAATGTTGAAAAAATATTTTTTGGAGTAAATTTAAATAAAACAAAAATTCGTAATCGCTTGAGTACCTAGGTACTGAAACAGTTGTTGAAATCTTAATCTTTACAATGGATTTGTTGCGCTTTAATGAACCGAAATTCTATGATCCTGATATAAGCAATGAAATTCTAATTCAATTTAGTTCAAATATGTTCCTAAATTTCAAAAAGCATTAACATTGATTTATGAACAAAGTTTTTTTTATATACAAGGTGGCGCAAAAATAATCCTCCTATCAGAAAATGCTATAAATTTTGCGATTGGCCCCTAATGTCTGTTCTGTTTTGACATTTGTGTAGTAAACACATGCGAAATACACGTTAATAACTGCTCCAGAACGCGGAATATTGGTGACTATTTATTTGAGCAATAATCGGTCGGTGACTTTGGCACAACGTGAATTTCGTCGCAGATTTCCTAGCCGTCCAACGCCTACTGGTGAAACACTGCGACGTTTAGCCGCTCGCCTCGAAGAGACTGGCACAACACGAGATGCTGCCAGGCGTGGCAGACCCCGGAGTAGCCGTTCTGCAGAGAATATTGCTATTGAGTCATCGGACCTTTTTTCTTCGAAGACGTCGCGGGCCAAACGGTTACTGTGAATGGTGAGCGCTACAGAGCAATGATCAACGAGTTCTTTTTGCCGCAACTTGATGAATTGGGATTGGAAAACATGTGGTTCCAACAGGACGGTGCAACGGCACACACTGCACGTGCCACAACCGATATGCTGAAGGATGCATTTCCCGGGCGCCTAATCTCCCGTTTTGGCGATTTGCACTGGCCAGCAAGATCGCCTGATTTGACCGCTCCAGACTTCTTTTTGTGGGGCTTTTTGAAGTCGCGGGTTTATGTCAACAAGCCTCAGACTCTTGCAGCTCTTAAAGACAATATCCGTCAAGAATGTGAGGACCTATCGCCGGAAGTTTTGGCCAAAGTGATGGAAAATGCCATAAAAAGGGCTCAAATGACAATCAACTGTGGCGGCGGCCATTTACATGACATCATATTCTCGACTTGATGTAAAAAAAAATTAAAAGACCAAATAAAAATAATCCACAAGAAGAATCAAAGTTTTTCATTTTTTTTTTAAATTACAGCCAAAAAACATCGGAAGGTTATTTTTGCGCCACCTTGTATTTATATTTAAGTGATTCATGTACTAGTAGTAAAGTACTTCAGAATTGCATTTTATATTTCACTCTTTCTATATTTTGAGCAAAATCTTGGAAAGACATTTTTTTCGGAAAAACAAGATTTTCAGATTTTTTTTCTGGGAACACTGCCTTTGACTTTAAAAAACCCGAAGGAAAAAGGTCCAAAGGCGTTAAATCATCATCACAATTACAAATCACAAATGTGGACAGCCAATTCTGATCACAAAAACGGCCGATTACATGGCTAGGAAATGACTCATGCAGTAATTGAGTTGCTTCTCTGGCTGTATGACACGTGGCACCGTCTTGCTGAAACCACATGTTGATCACATCCATATCTTGTAATTTAGGCACAAAAAACTGGGTTATCTGTCACTGCCTGACCAGTCGAATTTATGTTCCTGGACTGTCAGCAATACTCTTGCGAACTGCTCGATGTTTTCTCTTTAACGACTTGTGACAGGACACTCAGAGTGTTTAAGATCACTAATTGATCCAGTCTCCCTGCACAGTTGATGGTTTTAAATCACCATGACCACCATCTTTTGTACGAAAATTTGGGACTGTAGCTGACAAATGTTCAATATATTTTAAAATATTGCTCATTAATGAAAATGCGTTGGTCTTTCGTAAAGCACTCCATTTTTACTAACCCCGAACTGTCAGCTGTCACATTGTTATCTTTTTTTGCATTGGCATCACTGTAGTATTAAATGGCGCCAAATTCAAATTTTAGGTATATTAGGATATTAGGTATCTTCAGCATTTGCTAGTGGTTGAAAGGACTTTTAAAAAAAAACTCAGCCTCTGTTGAGGGCTTGTGGATTTTATACAATGGCTTCAAGAATAATGCAACAGATGTGGCCACTTTATCGACATCGACGACATCTGTTCCGTGATGTTCAGTCTTCTGTTTGCATTCAAAAACGACGCCAAAGCAGAGAAGAGAAGAAAAAGCGAAGAAGACTCAAGAAATCGACAAAAACAGCAGAAATGAATTGTGATACACGCTCAAAAATTGGCTCAACCGAGTGCGGTTTTAGTTCGGTTCAAATTAATTAAACGAGTACCTATTCGTTGTTAAAGAGTAAGGAGATAAAAATGTTAAATACATAGTGTCAAATAATTTTTTTTTTAATTAGTCTACTAACCAAAATCAAGGAGCTTATTACTTGGTAGTTTTTAACCGAAAGTTTGTTGATTTCAAATAAGTGATTTTCACTTCGTGTATTTAAGAGTCGGTGGCTCAGTGCTCATCGCTTAGTTGGTGCGACTGTTATTGGCTAGCTTAATGGTGAATCGAAGTGCAGATTCACTTCCTGGAACTCCGCTTAAAGGCGCGAGCTATGAAGCAAATTCCTAGTTGCGATCGTAGATAACAAACTTCTTAAGGCATGTCAAGTCAAAGACCAAGGCGTTATTTTTTTGTGACATTGTATGTGCTTTTGGCAAGACATATCCCTAAGTAATGAGAAAGATTTTCTTGATCTACGGATTTTCCAGGTTAGGAGTCGATTGCTTGGTGGAGGCTATACCAAACTCTTAAGAACGACCCGCGTCGGTTGGCCGGGAGTTTTCCTGACTGCGCCTAGCTCTGCTCAGTAGTACTTTGCCTGATTGGCACGGCCTAAATGCCTTTATCATGGGCTGTAGTATCATTCGCATTTTGGTATCGTCTCGACGATTTACGGGACACTTTTTTAAAGTCTGCTGCAGTGACACCGGGACTTTGGTTGCTGTTAAAATGTAGAGCCAAATTACCTTGCGCTTACAACTGGCTTCAACAAGGGTTTGAGCCTGGATTGTAGTGTAGTCGAATCTTCACAGACGGCTCCAAAACTAGTTAAGGGTCTGGTGCTCATAACTACCAATTACCAATTACCTAACGAGTAGGCAATCATGCGTCTGCTTTTCAATCGGAGATCTATGCTATTATATTAGGTAATGGCCGCCGAGACTATATAGATAGGAATAGGTAGTGAGGTCCTTGTACCTACGTCTGTTGCAGACAGTCAGGCTGTGCTTAGGGTCTGGTTCAACCCTGTTACAAGCTTCAGAACAGCTCGGAAGCATGAACTCTTTGTGTCCGGTCGCAAAAGGCTCAACTCTTTGACTCGTTTGTCTGTTTTCCAGGTCGCATCGAGCTGAGTTGCTATGCGATTTTGGACACATTTGTCGACGTGGTTTCTAATCCGTTTTTAGATGTGTCTTTCAATGCAGTTTGCAATTATGTTTTTTGAAACTTTTTTGACCAAAACATTCGCGTCGGACAGTTTTTTAAACTCGTTTTGGAAAGTTTTTTTGAATGAGATTTTGGACGCAATTCTGAATGCGATTTTGGATGCGATTTGGATATTTTTTAAGAGCGGTTTCTGACTGCAATGGACGACTTTTTTTTTGGCCGAAACTCGCGTTTTTTAGCAGGATTTCGGGAGCTTTTTAGACTCATCTTTGAACGAAATTTTGGACGCGTTCTTGGATGCATTTTTGGACGCATCTTTAAAAAAAATGTTCGCGGTTTTCGACGCATTTTTGGATGCATTTTTGGGCTCGTTTTTGACGCATTTTGACGCAGTTTGCGCATGTAAATGAAATTACTTACCATCATTTGCAAATAACTCCCAAAATTTTGTGTTCCAACATTCAGATTCAATTCACACAGACGGAGACCCTTTTCGGTGCTGTTGTCATACTGAGCTTTTCAATGGATTTTTTTTTTGTTCTTGTTGTCAAATATTTGGCGTACACTCGCATTTTTAATTTTTCTATAGAAAACTGCCCGATTTGGGAAAATCAGAAAGCACAATTTAAGAAAGTGTATATTTTGAAATTTAGATGCGAAATATCGATTTAATTGATTGATTTTCGATTTAATTTGAACCGCAGAAAAGATGCACAAACTGCAAGTGTCCATCAGTACTCGATATTCAATACAATTAAATTATTTTCTACCGTTTATTGAGGCGTGAACAATTTCGACTAGACAAAGTCAATTATTTTCGAGTCCATTCAACAGGCAAACGAAACGAGAATGTTAATAATATCTATAGCGTTCTCCTCATTAGCATAATTTTGTTTTCCTTTACACCTAATAAGCAAGAGAAGTGAATTTTGGTAAATTCGCCAAATGCCGTTGACAAGGTAAATATCGTCGTGCGTACTCATAGATGTATGACCTACCTACTTGAGTTGTTGTCTGTCACCTTGAAATTGAATTCCGCCAGTAGCTTTGGAAACATTCTCTATTTACACTTTACAATATTTCGATACTGAGCTATGTTTTCTTGAAGGCGCGAAAACGAAAGGCAAGAGAAGGAAAGGGGCTTGGTGTTGATAGAATGAATTATTGTAACGGATCATCCAACAAGAGGTGGCATTTTTTGAATTTCAAGTCATTGTTGTTGCGATGACTTTTGATAGGTAAAACTCAGGTGGTTGTTTCATATGAATTGATACCTCGAACTATTCACGGTGAAAGTTTCGCAGAAATATTTTGTAAGGTTCTACTGCCTCTGATGGCTATTATATAATTAAACATGCAGCACCTTTTCGCACAGTGAACTTGGAAGGTCAGTCAACCCTACAAGTGCTCTTAAATTTTGGCGCACAGAACCCTATGTTGGAGGCAAATTTCTAAAATTTGTTGGAACGTATAAAAAATGATTACCATGATGAAATTGCAAAGACTACAAAATCTGACAAGATATAACTGTCAGAGTTAGTACTGTTCGCACTTCGACGCGTGAATTTTTTTTACCACCAGCTGCTTGAAGCGAGAGACAAGGCTACCACTTAGTTTTGTTAAACTATTTTTTGCATTTGCTTCTATTGATCTTTCGCTATTTACAATTTGACCTAATAATTGATGGCGAATATTTAATATTTAAATGTGTTGGCTCAACAACAGGGGGGCCCAACGGTATACAATGATTTGTTTTCTTAAATCTATTTTACATAAATTGTAGCTGTTTTCTGGGATTCATACTCGTAGCATGCTTCGTTGTCTGGGTTGACTCAGGATGTTCAAGTCCGGGAGTTGATGTAGATTGCCAGTGTATATCGCTATTGAAATGCATTTCATTAGGCAAGAATTTTATTTTTAATAATAAATAGGCATTGAAGTGGCTATGAAAGTGGACTGAACTGTTTGTTCTATAACAGGAGCTAAGAATTAAATTCTTGAAGAAGAATATTTGTTATAGTCTCATTATCCATAGTCAGTGAATTAAACGTAGCGTTGAGTGGATATACGCGACTTATCAGCAGCGAGTGTTAAGCTATTTCTAGGCTTGCGTCATGGGAATGTGCTTTGTTGTTTTATGGGGGTATTGTCCGGGCTACGGTTTTCGGCACTGTTAAAATTAATTTTGTGTTGAGCGCAACAATCTGCCTGTTGTGTTTTTATTTGACTATTTAAGGCGAATGGTAGAGAGTTCTACAAAAATATGTGAATTGCAAAGTGAGAAGCTTTCTGGCGATAGTAAAGTGGTCTTAAAGTTTTTTATTACGCGACAAAAGTTTGAAAACTCTTTGGTTCAACTTATCACTGTGACCAAGAAAGGCTTCATATTTCTTAAAAGACTCCTCCTGATTGCATTTCTGCTCTCACTGAATTACTGCAAATTCAGCCTTTGAGCGTTGAGTTCCGCTGGGCTCTCGTGTGAGATGATGACGATAACCTAACTCGCGCAAGTAAAAACGTTTTGTGTAAGTTTTTCATTTTCGGGACGAATAGAAGGGATCTACAATTTTGTGCCGAGTCCAAACGGCTAATGTGAGAAGCTCTTTTATGACAGTTCTACTCTCGGATGTTTGGTAGACGTTCGCGAGAGGTGGCGCCTGGCGCAGTGAAAAAAGAGAACTTAAAATGGAAATTGGGTTCTTTTTCTGGAATTGAACACGGGACCCATCGCTTATAAATCCAACAAGTAGCCCCAGAGCAACTGCGGCTACAATTAATTGCCTTTCAAGACTGTTCTTAAAAATATTTAAAGCCTCCGTAGCTGTTCTAATCAAAAAATTTTTGATCAATTTTGCAATTGGTGATTTTCAATTCTTTCCGTGTACCTATGGCTAAGCGACCTGGTGTCAGATTCTGTAAGGCGAAAACGTTAAAGCGTTTTCATGTGCACGAATGATTTGCTCTAAGTTGCAGAAGTAAATCGTTCGTGCACACGAAAACGTTTGAACGTTTCGCCTTACTGAATACCGACTCTGGTTAGTTTCCTGTCTTTAAATATGCAACCCACGGACTCAGTTTTTTAGACCATAGAGATGTTTTTCATTAGCATATTCAGGATCTCTCTTCGTCAGAGATGGATACAGTGATGCCATACTTTTCGGACTGAATTTCGCACGACAATTATCAAAAATACACTTTTTGACCATACTGTTGTTAGAAAAACCTCTATCTTTCTCTAAAGAAAAAGTCACCACTAAAACGGGTCTCCTATGCGGTTTAAACTTTTTTTAAGTTATACTAGGTGTTTTCGAAACGACAGATAACGAAAATAAAACAAGACGGATCATTGAAAGGTTAAACTTTTTAATTGTGGCAACAGTTGCTTTCAAAAACAAAACAGATAATACAGGATATTTCAAACTTCATATTGCCACCAGCCATATTGCAAATATTCTTCTCAACGTGATGTCACACAAGGCACATTTACTTGCAAAGTTACCATATTTGAATCAAATTTGCATAATTTTTCTTTTCAAATATATTTTTGTGAAACAAATTTTGTATTTTATGTTTAAATGTATATATATATGCAACACATGAACAATATTTTGCTGCTAGCACTTGAGCTGGCATGCTAAGGTGTGTCCACACCAGCGAAACATTTCAGAAATGTTTATGAAATGTTTCTTAAGAAAATCGGACAATTCTGAAATTTATTTATTAAATATTTATGAAATGTTTCAACTTTATCCTGTTTTGGACTAGAAGAAAATAATGTGGTGGAATTATTAGCAACGAGTAAAGTTTTTATTTTTGTAATTTTGGTCTCGGCAATCACGCGACACGTGATTTAATTCAAATAATCGTACTAAATGAATCACTTTCCCATTAGGTATTCAAAGCTTTTCTGGACATTTTTATTTTATTTAAAAACAAATAATAATCGAAAAACAGCGCTCACTTTCTGCAGGGATACTTGTACAACAAAAATTATTTCCCATCACGATTGGGTAGCTGTGAAACAGTTTCACAGTTTCAGTTTTTTTTGTGTCCAGATCCAATCCAGCAAAACATTTTTAAACATTTCATAAAAATTGGTTTGTTTAATAAGTGTTTTAGAAATAAATATGGAACATGTAGGTATTTAATTGTTTATCAAATGTTTGGCTGGTCTGGACATACCTTTATAGAACGAGAAAAAACAACATAACTCGGAATACGGACAGGGAGTTTATTCGAATGCGAAAAAGAAATCAATTGATTTTTTGTGTTCCATTTTTTAGTCTGGCAACGTGATTGTGTGGCTATCGTTTACAGGCTCATCCACATTTAAAAATAAAACAAGCCACCTAGTGGGAAATAGTAGAAATAATTTTCAGATCATGATTCGTGATCGCGATGAGAAGCAGGATCATGTGCTGTTGTTGTAAGTGCATGTAAATCGATGATCTATATGGATCATAGGAGCTGATAATAAAAAACAGCTACTATTCGCATCGTATCTTTATCGCAGCATTTAACTCGTTGAAAAAATTAAGAATAAAAAAAATAACCAGCGATTGCCAAGGAAGCGAAAGCAAGGAAGAAGTGAAAATCAGTATGTCAACCTGACAGCACCAATAGAACAAATCGTTCAGGAAGAAATTGACGCATGGAGTCACCCCATCGGTGTTTGACGATGATGACGATGTTTAAAAACAAGTCTATACAACAACCAATCTATCTTCAATAATAGAGAACGCTATGTCTTTATGCCTCTCTGAATAATGCCTCACGCTGTTCCATGTTGAACCGAATTCGGTCTGATCAAGAATGAAGGTTGTTAGCCACCTAATGTAGGCAGCTCTTCAATCAGGCCAAGCGATCCCGCGAAGCCTCTGACTGGATCTTGTATAAGAAAGCCCTCAAATCCTATAAAACCTTAGTCAGGAAAGCCCAACGGAACTCCTGGGGACTCTTCTGCGGAAAGATAGAAGCAATCTCTGAGGCCTCCAGGCTCAGGAAGATTCTCGCATCCACTCCTAAAGTAGCGAGCTACCTTAAGAGAGCTGATGGATCGTGGACCACCTCCAGTGAAGAATCTCTGGACCTACTACTGGACTCTCACTTCCCTAATAGTTGTAATGCTGCCTCGATACCAACTAGGTCTTCTGCAAGGCCAATAACAAGCAGCTTTTCAAGTCTTATTACCAAGACCAAAATTCTTAGGGCCATAAAAAGCTTTAAGCCATTTAAGTCTCCTGGACCAGATGGTATAATACCGGCCGAACTTCAGAGGAACGTTGACCTAATCCTTCCTTGGGTAACTGTAATCTTTAAAAGTTGCCTGGATTTGGCTCATATTCCCAAGTTATGGGCAGAAGTTAATGTTGTTTTTATACCCAAGGCTGGTAAAAGCACACATGTAAACCCCAAAGATCTCAGACCCATTACTTTGTCTTCATTTCTACTAAAAACCTTAGAGAAACTGATTGACATACACATACGTTGCAGTGTCAACTCAAATCTTCTGTCAGCTTCTCAACACGCGTATAGTGAAGGGAAATCGGTTGAAACGGCCCTTCACTCACTTGTATCTTCCATTGAAAAATCACTCGATTGCAAAGAATTCACATTGGTTGCTTTCCTGGATATTAAGGGAGCGTTCAACAATGTCGAAGCAGGGGCAATTATCGGCGCACTGACGGGCCTTGGAATTGAGAAATCGATTGGCGAGTTGCTGGGCCAGTTGCTCACTAACAGGTTCATCAACTCAAAGCTGGGCGAGGCCTCGGCTCGGAGGTTCGTCAGTAGGGGTACGCCTCAAGGTGGCGTAATCTCACCTCTTCTTTGGAACCTAGTGGTGAATGAACTACTACTAATACTGGAATGGGAAGGTTGCAAGGTAATTGCCTATGCAGATGACGTTGCTATCGCTGTCTCAGGAAAACACCTCAATACACTCAGGGATCTCTTGCGGAATGCCCTCTCCAAGCTCTCTAAATGGACCAATAAATGTGGTCTGGCGGTCAATCCTCAGAAAACTGAGTTAGTCCTCTTTACAAGGAAATACAAAATCCCAACATTTGTACCCCCTAAACTAAACGGCACCCCTCTGGTGCTCACTAGCACGGCTAGTTACTTGGGCCTCGTTTTAGACAGCAAACTGAGCTGGCCACCACGGCTCTGTACTGGTGTAAAAAAGCCATTGGAAGCAGATGGGGGCTTCAGCCTCGAATTACACATTGGATATATGTATCCGTTATCAGACCTATACTTACATATGGCGTTCTCGTGTGGTGGACTGCCCTGGAGAAGGCCGTCTACTACAATCACCTTAGCCGTGTTCAAAGAACGGCATGCGTATTCATCAGTGGAGCCCTTAGGACCACTCCAACAGCGGCCATGGACGTAATGTTCCACCTGCTGCCGCTAGACATCTATTGCAAACAAGTGGTAGCAAACGCAGCCACTCGGATAAAAGCAATTCGTTTGTGGACCAGTCGGCAAACTGGTCACATCAAAACCGAAACAGGAGTTGGAGGGGGTGTTTTCTCTTTTGAACTAGATTGCAAAATCTCATTCAGCCTTCCCAATCACTGTAGTGTATTCCAGGCGGAAATCATGGCGATCAAAGAGGCCTTGTCGTGGCTTCGGTATAATGTAATATCTGTAAAGGATATCACCATCTTTACCGACAGTCAAGCCGCGATTAAATCCCTGGATTCTGTCATCTTCAATTCCACAACTGCCCTCAATTGCCGATTATCTCTTAACGAGATGGCGAAACAATTCAAAATTCACCTTATATGGGTGCCGGGTCATAGAGACATTCCAGGGAATTGTATAGCTGATGAACTCGCCAGACAAGGCACTACTATGTCGATTATACCGGAAAAGGAGAATCTCTACATGCCTCTTGCTAGATGCAAGCTCGTAATTAAGCAAAACGCGATAAGCGCTACGAATCGCAGGTGGTCTAATTGTACAACGTGCCACACCTCGAAACAGATCTGGCCTCAGCTGGATCTCAAGTGCTCAAAAAATCTTACTGCACTGAATAGACCCATGGTAAACACTTTAGTAGGGGTCATCACGGGACACTGCATCATAGGGAGACATGCTCTCAGGTTACGTCTACCCTCAAACGATTTCTGTAGAAGCTGTATGGACGAGGAGGAGGAGGAGAATATTCTTCACCTTCTCTGCACGTGTCCAGTACTGTCCTTCCGTAGAAAACTATACCTCGGAGAATACTTCTTCGGCAATCTCATCGAACTCGCGAACATAGGAATCAACTGCCTCCAACGCTTCATTCTTAGCTCCGGCTGGTTCAACGGGTAGTTTATGAGAGCACCGGTCCTGTGGTATCACAATGGGCCTACTCTGGCCTAAGTGAGTTGAGTCTTGAGGCGGCCTGCCATTCTAACCTAACCTACCTAACCTAGCCGCCTTTGATGCAAGAAAATCCCTTAACCGTGGACATCCGTGTGGAAATAGGAGGCATACGAGTTCCACATTCAATGACACCTAAAACCCACAAACGGTCCACCACCAGAGGCATGCTTGTAGAGTCATTTCTAAAGTAAGCTCCCTTTGCACTTGAAAAGGCACAGCTATCTGCTTTAGGGCTTTTAAACGCTTAAAAACGATCAAAGTTGCTTGTATACTTCAGTGTTAAAAATGTTCCTTCTCCATTCTGAAGGCACCTATTACAATACTGTCCATCTCCATTTCTAAGACGCTTAGCCTCGCGCATTGCATTTAAATAAAAACTCCCTCCCAATGGGGGTGAAAACGGCAAAATATAAACAAAACACACCCACCAAACACCTGCACACAACTCACTTATCCCAATCCCAATACAACCTTCCAGTTCACCGCACTTCCAGCACTCATTTGTATGTATGATCGTCAAGAATATGCGGCGAATTCAACTACAGTCTGTCCGTCACTATCTCTCATCGAATGAAAGAATTTAGGGAATCACCAGCAGCACAGAGAAGGAGACGGAGACCACACCATATCCATAGCAAAAAGCAAAAGGCGGACATCAGCAAAGAACTCTCAATCTCAATTATTTCAAGAGCGGCGCGGCAAGTAATCCGAATTGCAAAACAACAGCGCGCCTTCTATACACACAGAGAGGCCCGCGAATAATAGCAACGAAGAAAAGACACAGAAGCTCCAGACAATCGCTGTGCGATGTAAAATGTAATCCAAGCAGTGTAGTTGTAATCTCTGGCGAATTCACCAAAAGTCCATAGCCCCAGCCCCATACCCAAAGAGAAAGAAGACCTCCGAAGATCAAACAGAAACAACAAAAAAAAGACGTAAAACTTCTGATTCTTTTGCGTACTTCGGATGGACTTGGATGAGTTGCCGCTGAGGAGATACCAAAAACCAAAGGTATATAAGAACCTGCCGCAATCATCAATTGAGCAATACTTGCGACGGGACTGTGGGATCGCGATGAAGTTCTAGAGTGCAGCTGCGGTGGCAACAATTCGCGAGTAGATCTCAGTGGTGCAAAGTGAATCATCCCCTAAAAGGATACAAGTGCTTTTCGGTTAAGGAAATTCGCGCATTCGATTTCTAACAGTGGGAAAAGTGTTTAATTTTTTTTTTTTTTGTGTTTTTTAAACTATCGCAAGGATACATCCGAATTTTAAGTGTCATTCATAAAATATTTGAGAAAAACTGAGAAAAAATAAAAACCCGCGGATTTTGTGGTCGAAAAAGACAAACCAAGGACGCCAGTCGCATCAAGGACATTTCATCACGGCTGACGGACGGAATACAATTTCACATAACTCACTGCAGGTATGTTTTCGCTGAAAGAAATCTTGTTGGTCGCCAACACAAAAATATTCATCCGAGCATTGAAAGCTCGAGAGCATAAATTTAACGTCAGGATAATAAATCAATCAGGCTGCGCCGTTGGCCAAATGAACGCGTTTGCCCTCAGTCTGCGGCTATAAATGGACACTGATGATGGCGTTTGCGTAAGCCTTGTCTTTGTGCCATCATTGTCGGACTTCGGACAGTATGCGAACGCGATAGACGGTACTTACTAACATCCGGGGGTTCCTTCGGTGTGCCTGTGCATTTCCGAGTAACTAGTAAGTTGTGCGCTTTAATTTATGAAAATGAAATGAACAAGTGCACAGGAATTTTGTCTCTCCAGCTACATCGCAGAGGAATATTAAGTTCTTTGGGTCGAATTGGATTGCTGATTTGCTATAGAGATACACAGCCACACGCAGGTGGGTGAGAGAGAGATACGTACGTGACTGGAATTTATTGCTACAATCGCCTGGTACGGTTCAACTCGTGACAATGAATGTCTCAATTTTGTGGTCTGAATGTGTTATTTTAATCCTCCGATGGGCAGATTATTATGCTAATTTGTTTAGTGACTCTGTACAAAGAGTGCCATTCGTTAGACGATAGGAGGCGGGCTATGACTTGATGAGCCGATCGATTGACCTATTTTATGTGATCGGGCAGACCTGCAACAGGTGTAGTTATGACTGGGCGGTAGTTGTTGTTCGGTGTCATGGGTTTTTGGATAGAAAGTAAAAAAAGTTCTTCTTGATTTTTGAAAGTTTGGTTCTGCATTTCATTCAAATATCGACAGCTTTGGAGGTTCCTTTTCAGCATTTTAGAACTTGCAATGGATATACGGGACATTTGAAGATCTGCTTGCTTTGGAGGAATAAGTTGACCGAAATGTTGCCTGAACCGTTACTGGATTCATAACTTCGATTTGCAGCTACGGGGAGGCAAAGCGACCTGTGCGATTTGTATCTGTCTTTTGTGGCACAAAATGCCTGTTTTCTGGAAACAGAGCTCGTTCAAAAAGGGATCGGCTATCAATACTCTGTATATGGCTCTCGTTAAGTGACATTTTTATTTTCTGACAAAGATCTACCAATTAAATTGTCGCTCCAAAAATCACTCCAAGCCACGGTTGCCACTTTGGTAATTTTTTACCAAATTTGGTAATTTTTTTCTTGCTTTTTGAGTTTTGGTAATTTTGATCTGGTTTTTGTATCTTTTTGATCAGGAGCACCAAAAATACGATCTCGATATCAGAGTGAACGTATTTCATTTGAATGTCAAACGTCAGCACCACCCATGTAAACCCATTTTGTTAAAAAAAAAATGACTGAATGCACTCATTTTCTTCTTTTGACAGATGGTGAACTTGCAACCTGGCAAAGTTATTGACTCGCATTTTTCACGCTTCAAATTGGGGCAAATACACCAAAAATTGCCTATAATTAAAAAAAAAAAAATTTTTGCGGGAAAGCTTTATATACCTACTACTTAGATAGAGTACTAACTATGGCACTTTTTGGTGTTATTTAGGTATGGAACCTTGTTCTTCAGGTATGAAACTGTGTTTAAGTGATTTTCTTTTTTCAATACATAAATAGTTTTTTCTACATACGACAAAATTTGATCTATAGTAATTTCTTAAGAAAATTAATTAACAATAGATATTTCAATTAGGTTTTAAGTAATATTAAGCAATGAAAATTACACGAAAATAAACGTTATTGTTTAAGATCTTAAAAGCATTTTAAATTTCCTGCTACTTTTTGCTACTTCACGAAATAGATCAACTTTTAAGTACTTCGCGAAAAGAAAAATGTTACACTAAAGTCGTCATTGTTAATCAAAATTTATTATTTTGTTTTAGGAATGTCTTCTAAATAGAACATATACCAATAAAAACGATAGATCGACTTAAAAAAATCTCACAGCTTTAGTTGATTTGATGGCAGTTTTAAGGCTATTCTGCCCCAGTGTGGCTTGTTAAAATCATTTTCTTGTCACAAAATATCCAGCTGGTATTTAATCTGATCCCTAATCACGTAACTCTTGAGGCGACTTTCGTCGAAACGATAGATTTAAAAAACTAACAGCTTTAAGTGCAAAAATTAAGAGCTTAAGAGCTCCATCTATTTCATTCCTCACAAATGTGTTGAAAACTATCGATAATTGAAAGAAAAATCACCCTGAACAAAACCAATTTTGATCACCAAAATTTTTAAAAACCATACGCCGATCATCGTCTTATGTGATCCGCCCCTGAATTAATGGAGAAAAGGGCAAAATGGGTGACCGGAAGACTGTAGCCTGTTTTCAGTTTATAAGAGCGTCTAGCTATTGAAATAAGATTTCACATTTGAGGTAGCCAGAAATTCAGAATCAGCCTGTAGAAAAACTTCCAATGCGTCCTTTAACTCTGTTTCTTAAAATATTTTTGAATGCATTTTTAGAAGCGCTTATTAAATTTTATTTAAATTAATTTCATTTCATTTCGTCTTTTATCAAAATTTTCTAGTACCAACAAATTATCATAGCAGTGTTACAAACAGCGGTTTTTATACTAAATGTTAATTTAGCGTGATTTTCTTTCCGTGTAATACAAATTTTACGTTAAAAAAATGGATTTTGACGCAAAAAAGTATCGTGGGGTTTTAAAAGAGAGAGTGCTAAAAACACTGGTTCACTGGTGTTACTAAAGCGTTTTGAAGTGTTTTTATTTTCAATCCATTTCGATGCATTCTTTGAACAGTTCTTCAGTGCGGTATTCGACTTGGTTTCTTAAAGGTTTGAAATGTGTTTTTTAAGTGTTTTAGATGATTTTTCCGTGCTTATTTTGATGATTTAATTTACGCATTTTTTAAAAAATTTTAATGTGTGTTTAACGCTTTCAAAAAAGGGAATTTAATGAGTTTTTCAACGAGTCTTCACGGAAAGAATTGAAAATCACCAATTGCAAAATTTTGAGTTGCAATTTACGATTTATATATTTGTCGCAAATCACAACAAAGTTTTCATGGATTGATACAGAAATTGGTAATTTGACATTGAAAACGGCGGAGAATACCAAATTCTGTTTGTTGTAATTTACGATTAGAAGTATCAATTCGAGCTTCTTTTATTTGTAGTGATTTGCGAGATTGTTTGGCGCAATTTACCACTCTAATAGGTCAATTTCTCAAACACCACTTCACAATCTCAAATTGCGAAAAATATTTGGTGATTTACCAAAACTGAATGATGAATCAATAAAATCTTGTAATAATTTAACACATGAAACTGAAAACGTATATTGACGTAGAGAAGTCGTAAATTGCAAAATATTTTTTGTAATTTCCATGGAATCAACTACCTGATGTGTGGAATTTTTTTATGCACGTTAGTCCATGTACCTATCGAAATCCTTTTAAGTCCTTCCTCTTTATGGATGAATGTATGTATGTGGTTATTGCTAGACAGCTGCAATCATGAAGGCAAATCTTCATTGTGCACATTGCGTTGGTAGTTGGCAGTCGGTATTCAATCTTTGTTTAAAGCAGTCGGGCTAAAGTTGTTTAAATTTAAATATAACTAATTCGTATGGATAGTGAGTGTCCTACTAATTATAAAGCATTCTGGATTACATTTTGTAAGTACCTATTGAATTCCAAAAACCCTGAAGTACATACCTATGCATATAAACCTGTATTTTTTTTCAGAAGTTACATCTTGCTATTAGAAAAGAAGTATCAATTGGAATGTATTCTAAAATATGTAATTGAAAAGAATTGTAAAGGTTCGTATTAATGTCAAGTTCATCTAAATATTTTTTTTGTATTTTAAATTTCATCATAGACCGAAAAACCACCCCAGACAAATCCCGTTGTCTCCGGACGATATGGCGCCGTATGATTTTCTTGGATATCAGGAGGAATACGAAAATAACCTAATTAATAAAACTATGAATTTTGATTTATAAATCACAACATATAAGTTGCAAATTGAGAATAAAGTTTTATAATTTCACGACAAAACATTTTCAATTTAATACGGTGATTCTTCAAATCACTACTCCAGAAACGTAAATTGCAAAATATGAATTGCAAAATGATAAAAATAAGTTGCAATTTACGATTGAAAACTTGTAAATTGCAACTTCTGAAGTAGTAAATCTACTCCTGTTAGTTCGCAAATCAACACTATTGAGTTGCAATTCAAGACTAAATGGTTGTAATTTGCTAAGGGAGGAAATCGTAATTTACAACAGAAAAGTGGTAATTTACGAATTGTTTTTGCAATTTACAATCCATGTAATATCAAATTGATAACTATTTGTGTCAAATTGCGATCGGTTATGGCAATATCTATTTTTCGTTTGATCGCATTATTGATACTGAAAAGTGTTGATTCACGACTTTTGAGGGTCAATATCTTCACTTCGTACAATTTCTAGAATTGCGAAAAAAAAGTCGTGAATCAGTAAATCCTTAGCTAAGCTCTAAAACTAGACAAACTTTTCGTGACTCTGCGCTTATTTTTCTTGATTTGATCTTAAAATTCTTTCCGTGTTTTGAACACTTTTTAAAGTGTTTTTAGTAAGCTCTTGACCCACTTTTTCCCCTTTTTTTCGTCCATAGAATCATCGAAAACTTCCTTAAACTGGTAAGCTCTTTTAAATTTGTTTGCTGATTTCAATCCTCTGTACCGTTGTAGATTTTGAGGTTAATATTACAGGAATGGCTTATATCGATCGCAACATGATTAAAATTGATTTACTTGGTAACAGCGGCTAAGCCAATTAACCTATGCTCGTGCCTGCTAATTGCACTTGCGAATTGTCCAAAAAAAGTAGATATCGTGGTTTTCACTAACTTATTTACCGACACCGACACACGCCGCATTTTCTGAGTGATGGTGATATTTGACTCGTGGCATGCGCATGGTACACTGCTCGAGGCATATTAAAGGTTTACTTTTACACTTAAACGTCAGTCACTGTAAGAATATTTTCTTAATTTAGCTGTCACTCATCTTTATCTAAGTCTTTGGGTTGATTCGTAGCCGTTTGATTATGTTTTACTCATTTTATGGGAAGGGCTACTTAAGGAGATATGAGAGCTCTCGTTGACCCATTATGAGCTCTGATTTACGAAGAAAGAACTTGAACGTGTTATATGGTGGTTATGGACTTTTTGAAAACACGAATTCATGCGATCCTCCAACAAATTAAAATGGTTTCGTGATTTGTTTGTTTTGGTATCAACAAAGCCATTTTCGGCACTTTAGGATTTGTTTTACGTATTTCAGGTCCGATTTGATAGTAAAGGGTCATTCATTCTTCGGTTTCGAAAGTAAAGCTAAATAAAACACACACAGCGATATATTTTCTATGAAAATTGTATGTCATTATAAAGTTTGGACTTTGCCCTTAAGTGTGAAATACAATATCAGTCAAATGGCCGCCTCGGGAATATTCGCCAATATGCGATTCTTTTGAGGTAACTTTTAATCACTTTTTCGCACATTTCGGGCGGTATCTCGGCCATAGCTTGAGTAATGTTGGTTTTTAATGCGTCTAGAGTTCGGGGATCATTCGCGTAAACACGGTCTTTTGTGTAGCCCCACAGAAAAAATCGAACGGTGTCAAATCGCATGATCTTGGTGGCCAATTGACGCCGCCAAAACGTGAAATTACACGACCAGGAGACTTCTCACACAATTAAGCCATAATTGGTCGTGTTGTGTGGCTTGTTGCCCTGTCTTGTTGGAACTACATATCGTCCAAGTCATGATCTTCAATCGCCGGCCAAAAAAAACGGTTATCATTCGACAATATCGCTCCGAATTGACTGTAACCGTCTGCCCATTGCCATCTTCGAAGCAGCAATATTTTCGACTGAGCATTACGGTGATGAAAAGGCGTTACACGACTCTCTTCAAATTTCTTCACAATTTTGCCGATTGCTTGCGAGTCGGTCGATTGTGACGACCATAATCATCGCGTAATGCGCGAAAAGTGGCTACGTTTGAATCACTACTTTTGTAGTAAGTTTTAATAACTTAAACGCGTAGTTCGATTGTTAAGCGATCCATTATCGTAAATGGCAAACATTCAACTAATACTATGACACTTCAAATGACAGCTGAGTTTGACAGGTGTCAAATGCCAGCGCTACCAACTTGAAACCACGAAATGAATGACCCATATTAATGGGCCTTACTAATAATCATTTTTGACCTTCCCACTCAATATTTTCTAGGTCACAATATGCAATTTTGTAAAAAATGATGCCATTGTGAGCTCCAAAAATTTAGCCTGGACACTTACAATGCACAAGCATATAATACTGCTCAAATCGAAAGAACGTACAATGAAATTGTAAATATTAAGTGAGCAATTGTTAAGGTGGATATTTTTCTTTGTGTGCCTTCAAATATAAAGGTATTAACCGGTCCAGCAGCTCCTTCCTGCCCCAAAGAGAATAAATTTAGCACTCTTCGTGCGAAAAAAGTTCAACAACTTCGGTGGCCCTATGGAGTATCTTGTAACTAAATCAAACAAACAACTTTGCATAATTCATTTAGAAGTGAGGTCAATTGCCATCCAGCGAGTACCGATTCTCCTCTGCCAGCTACTCTATACACATCTTAGCCCAGCATAAGATATTAATCGCCATTTCGCTTGAGGGCAAATATTTGGAAAGAAAACCACTTCGACACACAGAACAACCAAATACCAAACACCATGAACAAATACGTTCGTGTATCTACAATTCTAAGCATCTGCGGTAATTGCCAACAAGACACAAGAGTACTATCGCATTGTTTTCCCGCCCGCACTCGAACGGCTGGCCGCCACTGACTACACAACTACAGTGTGTGTTTTTATCCACACACTTACATTTTTTTTATATTTTTGGTTGGTTTCTCGAGTACCTACTCAAAAATAACTGTGTCAAACCGTTAGTCGCGCAAATATGCAAACAATAGAAAAACGATTCAAATATGCAAAACGATTTGATTCAAATCTAGCGTTCTCGTTGACGCGACATCCAATGCGAATTGATTAGCCTAGAGTTTTGGCAATATCCCCCCTTTGGCGGTGGTCTATGTTCGACTTGATTACAGGTGACAGCATTAAGATTTCTCACGAATCATGGGCGACTTGAGTGAGTAATACGTTAAACTTATTTGCATAACGAAATTTATTAGCGCATCTTTGAGTTTTTGACTGATTTGCATATGGATATGAACAGACGAGCGAGCAACCTTCGTGGAAGGCCTTCGAACGAAAGCATGTTGACAAATTGTTTGTTGTTGTTTTTTTTAAGAAAGAGCTACTAAAATATTTAATTTGCTTTGTTTAAGCGATCAGATAAAGTGGGTCAAATTAAATTTAAAATAAAAAGAAGGTAGGAAGCTGAGATTGTGATCGGATTATGTCAGATCTTTTGGGCAGGCGCAGTTTTTGGGATCTTTTATGTTTGATTGGACTGATGGGCATTTAATAAAACCCGAGTTTTACGGTTATGCGTGGTGGAGGAAACGGTGACTTGGGTCAACGAACTCAGAAAAATTTGTGCGAACCTGGCGCAATCTGATTTGCTTTTTATTGTCTATTGTTTGAGATGGGAGCTTTGCTTCGAAATTCGGAGGTAGTCTGTTTGGCCTTAAGAGTAAAGAGAAGGACTGTTGTTGCACTGGGCTGGAAAAATCAAGTTTTTTTTATGGGTTTGTTTGTTCGAATTGGCAACACATTTTTCAGCGACAACAACAAAATTTGCACAAGTTGTCTTTTTGCACATTAAAGGGGGAAATAGGGTCAGAAAAGAGGCAGTTAAAGGTGCCTTGGAAAGACCAAATGTCTAGTCTAGCATTTCAAGATGGTTCCGTCTGAAGCTGATAAGTTCCTCAAGGACACAGCTCAATATGAAAATTTGTTACTGAACAACTAACCGGGGAGGGGTCGACTTCTCCCTTCTCTGGGTGCTTCTTATAGACGATATACTTAAAGAACTAAGTAAGGCAGGGTTTAGCGTCACCGCTTATGTGGATGATGTGCGATAGTAGTTCAGGAAAAAATTCTTTACACACTGACCGAAATGATAGAAATAGCTCTTTATAGACTCAGAAAGCGTACGTGGACTGGAAAATGATGGGACTGGTACCTGTAAAGTACGAAATACAAGATACTGCCCTTAAAACTTGCTGCTGTGCAGATTTCCTTCTCGGATAGCACAAATCATGGTACGGTATACCATATATATATATATAATAAAGGGTCCGCAAGTCTCAAGAAGTTCCTTCATTTGAAACAGCAGGGAAAAAGGTGTATGTATTAAGGTGTCTGTCCATTTGAGAGTAAAAATGCTGCGAGCAGCTCTCAAGCTGCTCTCGAGAGCAAACTCGCAAGTGGACATGGTCTTGAAAGTAGTTCGCGGAGAGTCGACATGGAGAAACAGTGGACATCGGAGGAAATTAATCGACTCATAGAGAAATATGAACATTGAATTCGATAATTTTTAAAAATTAACTTAATTTATGTTCCTTGAAGTATTTTTTAATTTACGTTTAAAAATAAAGTTTTTTTTTTTTGTTTTTGTTTTTACCTTCAAATATTTATCTGTTACAATTGCTGGACAGACTTCTCTCACAATTCTTTCAATCGTACAGACAGGGATACGAAATTTGGTATCCATTTCAAAAATAGTAGGCCCAAAGGATTGAATTATATATTCTATTTCACTTGTTGTCAAACGGCAAAAATCCCTGAACTGTTGAGCATCTTCAATTTGAAGCTCTCTTGTAAGAGTAGACCCTGCACCGAGTTGACGGCAGCATTTAGTTTTTGCTTTATTCTTTTTTTTAAGAACAGTGCTAATAGTTATTAACGCAGCGGCAACCTTTTGCTTGTAAGAATACATTTTAACTGGTAACTAGCAGGCGAAATATATCAAGTGGATACGGTTATGAGAGTACTCTCAGGGAATCTACTCTCAAAATGTTATCAAAGAACGACAGGCACCTTTAGTTATCTTATACATTATGGTAGCTTGGACACATAGTTGCATATGGGGCTCTTCTCTCGTGCAAGTCCACAAACAAAAAGTATATACGGGATATATTGACCAGAAAGCGAGGAATAGACTACATTGCCATCGATGGGGCTCTATGTACCACCCGCAAATACAATTACAAGTAGGGCTCTTGAAAACTAGACAAAGGTGTTGAAAACCTTGGGACACTTGACTAAACTTGACGATATGATGTACTTTGATAGAGAGGATAATCATCCATCAGCGGGCTTTGCCTACAGGTAGCCCTGCGACTACCGGAGACATGATGTGTATTCCAGACATAGGTTCGGGCCGCACTCAAAGCTGAAAAACGAGATCGATACCCTACAAGAATATCGCCATCTAAATTGATAGTCGGGCTGCGCTAGGCCCTCTATAAAGCCGTAAGACACCAAATTTGAACTAGCCAGGAATCTCCGCACAATTGTCAAGGCATTATGCTCGAAGAACCGTGTCGAAGACGGAGTGTGTCGGGTATACTCATTCACTGTGAGATTGAGAGCAGCGAAAAGGCCGACGGATAAAAGAAAGGAGCAGAACTGCAACTAAATCATAGACAAATCATACTGAGACCCACAACTCGCAATCTTCTTACCGCTGGCCCCCTCACTCAATTCTTTTTCAAATTCCGCCATTTTGTCTTCCTATCTGTGTACTTCCAATTAGAATCTGTGTGACATGCAAAAACATACAAAAAATAAAATAATAAATGCTGGCAACCGCAGCAAAAAAATAAAAAAATTAATGCTGGCAAACGCGGCCAACCGTTGGGAAATGTGATAGAGTTCGATAATACCACATTTTTTCAGTGCTGAATGTCATTGGTTTGTTATACTGTATATTATAACTCTCGTTAATTCAAACCTGCGATAATTCGAACCTCTCTATAAAAGTTATCACGAGCTCCCTAAAAAATCTCTTTATATTTCGAACTAAATCAATACATTTTTATGCACTTGGTAGTTCGACCGAAAAAGTCATCGCGTTAATTCGAACTCATCGGCGTAAAACACTCGACAATTCAAAGTTGCAGAGAGAAAGAGTCAGAAAGATTGTAAGTACATTTTGAGACAAGTTCAAACTTGTATCATCGTACACGAGCCTTTGTTGATATGCGATATTTCAAACACTCGATAATTCGTAAATTGTTAAGAGTCCCTCGAGTTTCGAATTAACGAGAGTCGACTGTATTGCTAAAAGGCGAATAATTTGATGTTTTTGGTTAATAAAACTACTAAAGGAGATGTTCTATATACTAGAAACATATAAGGACAAACGTGGTTGTGTATTTTCCGCTTTTGTGTATCATTTACTTCGATTTCGTGTGTAAATTTTTCTTAAATAACTGATGAAAATTGGGTCAAAATGTTTTTTCTGCATTGACAATTTTTCATGAATATTTTAAGCAAATGTACACTTATTACTAAAAAAAACGATCCACACGTAAATTTCAAATTTAATACTACGTTTCCACTGGACACTAATCGCGAGATTTATGTCAAGAGATTAAAAATAAATCCTCAGGTGTTTCCACCAAAAAAATACAAGATTAATTTGACGTTTCACCAGATGTTGTCAACTACTCTCAAATCAAACAAGCCAAAATTGTGATAGCAGAAAAAAAAATTAAAATTCAAAAGTTTAAAGTAATAAAACATGAGTTTTAGAAATCTTAACATTTTTTTCGGCTTATAATTTAGTTCCACAAACAAAATGAAAGTTTTGATGGTTGCATTGGCTAGGAGAAGTTTCTCAGAAATAAATTCGTTTGTTATTTTATGACACAATGTCAAATACAGCTCTGTTTGCTTTATACTTTTGACATATCGAGCTGTGGAAAGTGTGTTCACAAACCGGACTGTACATGCAAACCTGGTTGATAATCGAGATTTGTTTCTAATCTCACTTTTCATGAGATTAACTTTTGCATGAAATTTTTCTAAATCTCGCAGTTAATCTACGGTGGAAACGTAGTATAACGGATGAAATTGTACGAACGCTGCCAGCAAATTTGCCTACAGCGGAAGTGGCTCATATTTTTTGCGAGTGTGTAAGTGACTCAGAAGTTTGGAGGTTACGTGACATTTGTCAATTCGAATTTCTATGTAACAATACTAGCGCACTTAGCATTTGCCGCCCCATAAAAATATAGCTTGAAGGCAAGTAACGGGAATTGAGCCGAAGTTGGTGGTCTCACTATGTTTTGCCTATGCTCAAGATAGTAACACCTAGAAGGGCGCAAAATCTTAAATGCGTTATGGACTGTTTTAAATCGAACAAAAAAAAAGGAGAGTTCGTAAAGCTCAGCAGAGCAATTTTAATACTTTCAGGTAGGATATCACCAACCACCTCAACAATTCGACCGCAATACTCGTCATGCTACGAAAGCACATCTGTTCACCCTTAAGCCTATTTTCGGTCGTACTACGAAATATAGAGACTCATTCATAAGCCGTTCAACACGAATGTGGAATGCTTTACCAAGCTCTGTTTTTCCTCCTTTTTACAGTTTGCAGGCATTTAAGACCAATGTGCATCGGTATCTCCTGTATAATCTGTCCCCATTTCCCTAATACCCGCGCTGTGTATTTCATACTACAGGGTGTCCCCCGGGAAGGTATACTACTTTGTTTGTTTATAATTTTTGATTAAATGAAAGAGAATGGATCTTATATTGATAAATGTTTTATTTAATGTCGGCAATTATGTATGGAATACAATATCAGGTAAATGTCCGCCTCTGTTAGTCTCAGCCCTTTTGAGCACATTTTTCATTACATTCTCACACATTTCACGCGGTATTTCATTAATTTCGTCACGAATACTTTGTTTGGGTTGCTCAAGCGTTTCTGGTTTGTTTGCTTAAACCTTGCTTTTCAGATATCCCCACAAAAAGAAGTCCGGAGCAGTCAAATCAGGCTCCTCCTGACCAAACTGCACGCTTTTAATGGATTGCAAAGGTGACTGATGAATAATCTGAGGGTTTTCCATTGCCCAGAACCGACTATTCTGTTTATTCACATATCCATTCAAATGAAAAAGTGTTCTCCCAAAAATTTCACGTAACTTTGTAATCATCACAGTAATCGATGATTGATTTTGATAAAATGTTTTAACGATTAAAACAGGTTGCTTTATCGAATATTTTTCAATAATAAATTTGCCACGTGTCTACTTCACGACTGCCAAAAATATGAACTGTCAAGACTAATGTTTACCAAAATGGCGGCAAAACAAAGTAGTATACCTTCCCGGCGGACACCCTGTACATTATAATAGTAGTCATATCCTCTTTAGCGCGTGCTTATTATATAAAAAAAAAAAAAGCTGCATGTATTTTTTTTTTTTATTTGCCATTCGAAAAGGTTTTAGCTATCTTTTTTTTCACCCACGTCCGATATTGTTTTACTGCATCATCTCAATTGAAACTGTTCTAAAACTTTTCGGAAAAAATGTTTCACAGCTACCTGTCGCCTTCGTTATCGTAGGGCCCTTGGAGTCGCTTACATATAAATTTCCTTAGTTCCCTCACTGATTGGAAACGAGTGAGTGTATTACCCCCTTTTACAAATTATTTCAGAGACCGAAATATCACATCCGTGAACGAGTAATATTTAAAATCCAAATATGTAGTTCCGTGATATTCCTACCAGCTCAATGACTCAATGTGGGATATTCCCTCTGTCACTATAAAAACTCGTCCATAAGACTAGAGCCGTTGCACAGTGCACTGCACAGTTAATCAAAAACCTGCGTCATGTGCAAGCTTCTTCCACACACCAAAGTGACCAGGCCAAAAGTCATCGTCCTATAATTACTTTCACGTGCTACTGTAGGGCAAGGTGCGCGACACCACTTTACATCCGCAAAAGCATCCGCAAAATATTCTCATGCACTGTTGGAAAAAAAATAAAATCGTAGACGGCCTCTGGAATGACAAATTACATGTAATTCGTGGCTAACGACCTGTGAAGGGATTATGCCAATTCTTACGAGATGGCTATTTGCGCCTTCAGTCTTTATACAAATCGCCGCACACATCGTCAATTCCGCCGAGGCGCAGACCTATCCGAAAAATGTTATAATTCAATATAATCGGCAAGAAAATTGTGACCAATTTGCTGAGTCAGCGCATAATAGCTCGCTGTCAATGGAATTGGGACTGTGGGTATTTAACGAACAGTCGCAGTCATCTCGTAATAATTAATCGCATGCGGTGGAAGTGATTTCTGAGCAGAACTACATCGCTCCCAGGTCGCGCCGAATTCTTTTCAAGGCCTGTGGGGTCGAGCATTCTGCCCAATTTAACTTGGGCCTACGCATGTCATTCGACTGTCTGTATACATTTACCTCTCAATAAAAGTAAACAAAATGTTCCTCTTGTGGAAGATAACGGCGGTGTATAATGACCGCTTGTTGTTTTAATTTATACACGACATGCGGCCGATATCAACACACATTGAAATGAAAATAATCATAATTACACCGTCTACTTAAGTCGCCAGAGCCTGTCCATAATGGGGGGCAGCACTAAGTGTCTCTCTGGCTATTTCTTGTAGATGTGACATATGTCAAATCAATCTATTTACATATCTTATAACCAATAACTCAACCATTTACAAAACGAAAACAGTGAATCTCAACTGAGAAACTCCTCTGTTTTGACCGCACACACAGCCAGCAATCACTTTGTGTTTCCTGATTGCATGTCCAGGCCGTACTGGCCACTGACCAAACCAAGTCAAAGAAAAATACTGAACCTCTGTGAAGGAACAAAGTGGAAACAATGAAATGGATGTCCACACAAGGCGCATTCTTTCCGAGGCAGTGTCAAGTAGTTCTTCCTTTTAGGACAAAAGAGCTCGGACACACACTATCCCTATCCCTAGTCAAGTGCCTATGATTTCCAGTTCTGTTGTTTTTCTTTTTTGCAAAGTTCTTTTTTGCTTCTGTCGCCAGCTTCAACTTGGTACCTGTGCTATGGATAGCTCTTCGAGTCGCATGCGGGCAGGTTGAAGTGGACTTTTGCTTGAAAATCAAACCAAATCGCACAAGAGGAGATTTTAAATGGTTTTACCTTAAAATGCATTTTTTTAGGGGCGACTGCAGTAGAGTTTGATTTATGGGACGTCAGTGCAGGGTGAATGTATTTTTATTTATATATTTATAAGCAGAGATTTAACTAGCTTGAAGGGCTACCTATGACGAGTTCTTAAAAGTCGCAAGGAAAAGAGCGGAAGACTACACAAGAAGTGGCAGTTTCATAGAGATTTCTGCCAATAATAGAACTGTTGCTATGCGGAATTGGATTTGTTACCGCATCACTTTGAAACTACTCACCCAATTCGTATGAATTCAGCCAAAATACGGAGCTTAATTCGATTAATACAATTGCATCGAATTCGATACAAATGAGTTTGCTCGAGTACAAAAGTACAATTTGCCTTAATTCGATACAATTTATCCATCTGTATCTTTCAAATTCTCCTGCAATTTGTATATATCAATTTAAAATAATCAAGATGATGATGTCTTTATGTCATTTTGGAAGAAAATTATTATTCAAAATCCCTTCCTAAATTTGCTGGAGTATTTTACATCAGAAGCAGTTGTATCAGGAAAATCTAATTCTATATTGAAATTTGTTTTTGAATTGTTTTTTAATGAAAAAATATTCAACAAATTAACAATGAATATACAGCACTTGCCGACTGCTAAATAATTCATCAATTTAAATATTATTCAATTTGAGAATTGTGGACTGAAGTAAATTAAATTAAAAACGAGTGTAATGCGCTGATGTTTGAAAATATTTACAAAATTGCTCAAGCCGTTCTCGCTACTCCTCACTCATCAGCAAATGTCGAAAGGGTTTTTTCTTGCCAGACATTAATAAAGTCCAAATGTCGAAACCGACTTCAAGTCGACACTTGCTGGGCTTTGATTGAAACAAAAAAATTTATTAGAAACTCATCCTGTTCTGAGTTTCAAGTTCAGGGCAATATTTTGAAGCTGAATGAGCAAATTGAGAGTATAAAGCCTGAAGAGCTCATAGATTAAAAATATAAACTATTTTCTTGTAGGTTTGTGTAGTTTTTCTAGGAAGTCATTAATCTAATTTAAACCAGTGATGCCAGACTTTTCGGACTGAATTGCCAACAATACACGTCAAAAACACCCAAAAATGCCCTTTTTGTCCATGTCGACGTTAAAAAACAACAAAATACACTATTTTTTCTTGATCCAAGAGTTAAAAAACGTCCGTTTTCGCGAGGTTTTGATGAACTTTTAACGAAGCCTTTTAAAGTCGTTCCCACCGAGTTGAAGTGATTTCAAAAGTCATTAGCTGTCAATTTTGAAGTGGCAGGCAAAACAGCTGTTTTGTGTTGAAGAGGAAAAACGTAAAAAGGCTCAAAAATCGAAGGAAATCAAGAAAAGTTTGGACAAAAGTCAGTTATGTTTCTAATAGTGATTTTTATCCCAGTGATGCCAGATCCGTTGATTTATCCCTTCTTGTGGGATTTTCTCACTTAAATTAAGCTGAAAGGGTCAAAGGGATTTTTCAAACCTCATAGCTCATAATATTAACAACAAAAGGGATTTTATTTTTTGGTAAATTTTTGTTCCTAATTGCAAATTTTATTAAGAACTAGCTGTACCCACCCGGCTTCGCCCGTGTAAAATGTGGTTTCAGAACAGTTGATGGAAACAAAATTAAGAAATTTGCTGTCTTGTTGGGGACAAATTTGTTTGGCTGTTTTGTTTCTATCGACTAAGATAGTGATATTTGCTGCATTACTTACCCTGGAGCACTTTACATATAACTGCCCGTGCTTGAAGCAATTCTTGCTTAAATTAACTCCCGCATTTCTTAAAGTTTGATCCTGTGACTTATGGATTGTCATTTCAAAACAAACATTAATAGGCAATCGAATCGGTTTAAACTGAAATGAATAATTACTGTGAATTATTTGTATTCTTGGTATAAACACCGCATCTCTTTTACCACACCCAGTTAAAATTAAAGCCTCATGTCAAGCATTATGTTGCTTATGTTATGGGAACTCCAACTTTTAATACCATTTTATGAGCATTGAGGCCATGGGCTGTTAAAAACGCTATTTAAAAACTCTACTCTATAAAAAACGAAATGGGTAATTATCAACGATCTGGTATCACTGAAAGCTATACCTATCTGATATTTCTTTCATAGATTTTTTTTTTTTTTTGTAAGCAAAACAGAGGTAAACATATTTTTCCTACATATTTGACATTTCTTTTATGGGTTTTTTTTTTCTTAGCAAACCAAACAGCATACTGCCTCTATGTGTCTCCCTCTCCGAAAATAGTAAAAATGTTTCAAATTTTGCCTATTTATTTAAAAACTTTTTAAGTTATTGAATTCATGGATATCCTAAAATGTAACCGCAGATGTCCTCTATAAGCTGGTGTTTACTATATTTAAATGCTCCCAGTATTTTCGAACGGAAAGCGTGACAAAGAAAAAAGCGAAACCAAGCGATAAAATAAATTACTCTTGTCAATTTTTTTCCGGAATTTATAGCGATATAGAGTTGAAACAAAGTGGATATTGTGGGCCTATTTATCCTCTATAGGACTGATAATTATTATGCATCAGAATATATTCAATAGATTTTTGCATTTAAAGACATGCAGTCAAATTCAATCTTAGTCGAACAGAACTACACCAATTTTATTTATATGACGATAAAAAAAATTGTCAAGATACGTTTGATCGTAGGATCTTAATATGTATTCATTTATATTAGCTTGCATAGTTAATGTATAATGTAACTTGTATTTGTTAATAATAAAACAGACTGAATTTAATGAAATACATACATGTTTTTGTGTAATTTAATATTTCGTGGGATTTTTTATATTATGGCGAGCTTAAAAGCGATTTTTTGGGTATAACCGTGGAATAACCTGCTTCTAAAGTCTGTTATCACTGTTTCAACCCTTTCTTGTCACAATTATTTTGGCGTTTAATATTTTGGCATCCACAAATCAACACAAAATAAAACAAAGTTCACGCTGTAGGCTTGTTCGGTTTGATAACCTGTCACGGACGGTGACTCAGAGGGGTTTCAAAGAGGTTTCGCTGAAAACCCGAGGTTTCGAAACCTCAAAAATGTATGGGGAAGCCCCGGAGGTTTGGAAAAATTTTACGAACATAGCATTGACTTGAAAAAAGTTACCCTTATTTCCCCCATGTAGGATTTTCATTTTATTTCATAATTCAAAATGTTAAAAATCGTATATTCTATAAAAAAAAATGCAGACTTTTCAAAGTGCTTAAAAATAATTATCATGCATTTAACTTTTATGTACGTAGACGTTCGATGGACTGTCTTTCTTCATGTTCAGTATGAACGTTTCTTTCTCAGTAAACATTGAAATGTTTTTGTATTGAAATTACGTTTTAATTTGACTCTAAAGCAATGTATGTTTTACAGAAGTTTTTTATTTTGTTTCCCTCTTTAAAAAGCTTGTCGCTTGTTGTCCCCTTTTGCAAAAGCTTCAAAACTGCCGCTTTTCCCCTCAATCTGGGATCGCTATTTGGTACTCCTCGTAGTAAGAATGAAAAAGACTGTCAAAATGGCAGTGGTGGGGTTAGATTCTCTCACAGAGAGAGACACTTACGAAAAAGTTAGGGCACGCTTTTGTAGTATTCTATGAAAATGACAGATACAAAATTCAAAAATTAAAAAAACTGGTACGAAAAGTCGTTAAAATATCTGATAAACTCGAAGAATTTGCTAATTTACAACCAAAATTAGTTGATTCACCTAGCGATGAAAGTGATTCGGAATTAATCGAATTCATGAATCCGAGTATATTGAAGAGTTTGTACTGATTGACCTACAAGCATTTCAGAAGAGGAAAAAGCGGCACAGCATAAAAAATTACGTGGAGGAGATTGTCCTTTCTTACTCCTTGCAGAGAGGAAGAATTTCGTCGCCACCAATAGAATCTAAGGAGAACATTAAATTTTATTTTTCCGCCTGTAGATACCATTTATATTAAAATGGTATCTACAGGCGGAAAAATAAAATTTAATGTTCTAAGCAATCAAAACAAATGTCAAATAGGACAACAAATTTCGAATCAGCTGTTAATTGACAGCTTTTTCAATTCAAGAAATTTGTTGAGTAAAAATTTGGCAGATTCTCAGTGTACGGGTAATATCTTGCTTTCTCGACGCCGTTCTCTTTTACTAATTTATAGAGTTAATGAACGTCATTGAGTAAAAGTTCGTAAAAATTCGCAAGATTTAAAAGTAAAAGAACAGACCTAAAATAACTCATCAGCAGATCATAGCAATCTGTCAAATTAGCTTGAGGAAATGTGCGAAACCATAAAATGGACGCCCTGAATTTTGGCAGAATGTACTCGTACACTCTGAAACAAAAGTTTGATTTTTTAGCTCGAGCTGCTTGGCACTCCGCTAAGGAGATTTGCTTAAATTTAGTTCAGCTAAATTTGAAGAGAATTTTGTATGGGAGCTCAAATTTAGCTCGAGAAACGTATTTAAATTTACCAATTGATTTCTTAAACCTTTTCAGCCAATATTAAATATTTCTTCGGTTAGGAGGTGAACGATCATGCGTTGCGACAGACGATTTCGCCGTTTTGAGTTCGGAAAATATAGCAACCTTTTTTGGTGATCAGGCAAAATATTGCCAACTCCAGAATCGTGTTGATTATATCGGGAAATGTAGGAATAATTTAAAATTCTGCTTTAAAAACTGGATTTAGAAACCCTGATCGACGACAACACCAAGTCCAAGAGCAAAAAAAATCCACATCCACTCCAACCAGCGTCATCCATTCTGATGTAAATTCCGTTTTCAAAATGACTTATGCGCTTGTGTCAACGACTGTTAAACGCTGCGTAATCGATTCGCCGTTTTCGATTATACACGTTTGGGTACAAAAATAAACAGGACCGGTGTTCAAAAACAGTCATCATTGGGGCTTATTTATGTCGTGGCGCTCCGACCGGAGAGAGCATTAAATTTCATTTGTCCCGCATTATTGTAGTTTGCACGTCTGACTTTACAACCAGAGCAAATGCAGGCATCCAAGCTGCTAATTTAACTGAGGTGTGTACTCTGGTTAGGTACTTGCTGCATAATTACTCGTATTTTGGCAAGAACTAATTTTACATGTGCACCCGTTTAATACCGAGTCACACAAAATTTAAATAGCTTCCGAAACACTCCTTGTCCAAACACTTGTTCATTCCAAATTAAAAATAAATTGTGATAATTTTGATTATTATTGAAAAAGTGAATCGAAAAATTAGTGACTTTTGTGCCAAATTTCAGTTCGAGAGTTAAATTGAGTATTCATCGCAGTTGGCCCTCCACCTATCACAAATTCGAAGCAGATAGTCAAAGGAATCAGTAAGGTTGGTTGCAGATGCTGAATTTATTTAACATTTACCTGCAGAAATTTATTATATAAATATATTACATTCGAGCTGCTTTTGATAGCAAATCAAAAAAAAAAAATGGAACTGCCACATAAAGATTTATGAGCATCATTACCTATATAAGTGAACAGACTTTTCATCTTCACGACCAGGGCTGACAGTTTGGGGGTTTTGGCCCCAGACTTAGGGTTTTTTTCGGTCGAATTTTATTTTATTTTTATTTCGTTATAATCACCAAAAAGAATGGTAACCTTCAAATGTGTAAGATAATTGATCGATTCTCCAAAGCTTTATTTGATAGTGAAAATTATTTGTTCAAAAATCTATGGAATATTTCAAAACAAGCTTTTTAAAAAAGCTAATGTCCGTTAAGCCCGTATGACACATTTTTCCCTCATTTTTATAATGTTGAAAAGTCAGCGGTGTGTAAAAGAGACTAAAAGTGTTTAGGAAAGGGGTAGCAATTGTTTGCAAAGCAACCGCAAATTTTCAATAGAATTTATTTTCAAATAACCTTGAAATGTCAAAAAAAAAGCTCCCAGAAGCTGAAAAATGTGATTTCAATACATTTTTAATGCTATTTTTTTCACGGGTCTACATTAATAAAGTTGGTGTGTAACGCACTCACTCCTATCGGGAATTTTATTTCATTTTTAAAGCATAAAAAATGCAAAAAAAATGTAGTGTCATACGGGTTTTACTAGGAAAAAGTTTTAGTTTTTGTGTTAGTTCCTTCAATATTTTTCCGGGCTTGAGATCAACCCCATATGTAAATTTTATTGTCAACAATTTCATCAAAGTCGCCCTTATGTGACTGTGTAAATTCCTACAAGATGATTTCAATAAGCAATATGAGTTGACATTTTCATCGGGTGTATTTTTTATTTGCCGCAAATTTTCACATTCGGAAGACCGAACTTACATATTGGCGTTTCAAATTCGAAATTTCTACTTTTAAGTCGTACGTAACAAAATGCTTACAGAATAATGACAAAAAATTTGGGGTTTTTTTTAAAAGAAATAGCCAAATCTGGGGTTTTTCAGATTTATCTTGGGGAAATATTTTGACCATCTGGCAACGCTGTCCACGACGGAAACTTCACGGCGGTTATATCTCAAATATTATATCGTTCTGTCTGTACTACGATTTGGATACCTATTGGCTATTCCGGTCAAAATATAAATAGAAAGAACGAGCAGTCCCATAGAATCTGTCGCATATGTTATTTTGACAATCAGTGTTTTAATTGTTCTATCCCGATTTTTCCCACAAAACGATTCTTTTTTTGTGGAAAAAAAAGCTTTTAAATGTAAAATTTGTAATATACCGACAGAAAATGAAATTAAATTAAATTTTGGTTTAAAAAACGCAGTCAATAATACTATGATTATTTTTTGGTATGATCATAAAGCCCTGTATAATTAGTTTGAATGGAAAAATGTTTTATAAATAAGAATTTTTGGAAGGGTGTATAAAGGCTGTATAAATACTTATAAACTGCATAGCTATACAGCTATTTAGGCTCGTTTAGCAAACTCTTTAATTATTATATGATCCGCGATACCAATAATAATCATTTTTAATGCCCAGGCTAAAATTTCTGAACCCACAATGGTGAAATTTTCTTTACCAAATTGCATATTGTGTACTACAAAATCTATCAGGTGAAGGTTAAAAATGATTATTAGTAAGGCCTTATATGTATGTATGTACAAAAATGTAAGTGCACTACAACTAATTCTTGTGGCTTTGTTGAAGCGTTTCATGTTCGCTTGTCCCAAAAGAAGAAAGAAAATCAGTTTTTAAACTATTCCATTAATTTACTGTGTCTAGTCTGCATTGGAGTACACCTTGAATTTTAGACACCTACAACATTTCGGTCTCCTTCCATTCAAACCCAACCACACCAATGTACCAGAGTTGGGTTCTCATTAAATAAGAGGAGTAGAATGACGCAGGAATGATCTCTTTTTATGGACCTTGAGTGTATTGATAATCATGGTGAAACGTTGCTGTTTTGATGAAATTTCAGCAGAAACATAAAATCATTTTAAAATTTATGTTTTTTGCTACTTTTTCCTTTTACCCACAGAAGGCATTTCGGATATCGAAAAGGGAGAAATCCCACGATATTAGAGCACTTGTGACAGCCGATGACAGTTTCTTTCATTCTCTCATAATTTTTCGAAATGTGCTTCCTCTCACAGTGTGCCAAATATCAACGGTTGCAAGTTGCAACTTACAACCACTACCTCAGTTATGTATCAGACGCAACAAATGTAGTAGTTCAAAAAAAGAGTAATTTCTGCCATCTCTGGTTGCAACTTGCAACTGACAGAAAAGTAGAAAGTAAACCTACTTTATCCGTCGCATCCGGCACATGCGCTGCTTAAGCCTCTCAGTCGAACAAGTTGCCGGAACGGACGCTTCGGATTCTATGGGTTGGGCGAAACGATCAGACGTTTTCGTTCCCACGAATAATTTGCACTAACGTTTCGCCTTACAGAATGACGACCCAGGAATTGCACATGTAGATTAAATGATGACATATTTGAAGTATCTGTCAGTATTTTTTGTGTTGAGAAGAATGTGCTGTCTTCAATCCTTTAATCGCACTCGATTACTTGTTGTTCCTTTCAGTTTCCCTATTTCGCCCTTTGTCTCGAATTAAATCCATCTCTGCACTAGGCTTGGGTAGCAGTGATCTCTTTAAGGAATTTTTCAGCCATCCGTGGGTTCCTATTATAAGAAATAGACTGGCTTAACAAGAAACCTTCTCTAAATCTTGTGCGTTACCTCTTTTGCTTCAGATGTCCTTAAAGCCTTCGCTGCGTGTGAAATAGAATAAAATCGTGCCACTCGATACATTCCTGTGCCTTATTATCTGACTTTGTAAGAGTTTGCCCGTTGATTTTGCTCTCGGTTCCCTACTTGGTCTTTGATGTCCTTTATTGCTCATTTAGTGTCGAAAACTTCCGATCCGTTAATATTACAACTCTTTCCCCCTTCCTACTCTTGGCTCTGATTCCTGACTCATGACCACGAGCCTACCACTTGCCACAAATTTGATTGAGCGGTTGACAACCATGCAGCATTTTGGTGCTGCCCACAAAGCCTCACTAGTCTCCCGAGTCTACTTTCCCTCCAGTTTCAGGACTCATGTACACTCAGAGAAAAATACTATAATTTTAATATGAATTCCTTTTATTTTAATGTGTTTTTGCTATTAAAATTAGTCAATTTGATTTTTCCTATTATTAGTATAGTTCAAAAACTATTGAAGCTATAGTTCCTTTTGATAATTATTTTAATTATATTATAACATTAAACCAATTGTGCATACAATTAAAAAGTAATAATATGTCCTATTATTTTAGTTGATTCCTCTTTTGTGTATACACTATTAAAACTATTGTTATCCACATTAATTTTAAAGGAGAAATACTTTTAACTCAGTGTGATAATGTTATTAAATCAATTTTGCGCATACTATAGTTTTAATTAGTTTTCAATATTAAATCAATGGTGCATCCAATTCAAAATCAATGAGATGCCCCATTATTTTAATAGGTTGCCCTTTTATGTGAATACACTATTAAAACTATTGTTTTCCACATTAATTTTAAGGGAGAAATACTTTTAACTCAGTGTGATAATGTTATTAAATTAATTCTGCGCATACTATAGTTTTAATTAGTTTTCAATATTAAATCAATGGTGCATCCAATTCAAAATCAATGAGATGCCCCATTATTTTAATAGGTTGTCCTTTAATGTGAATACACTATTAAAACTATTGTTCTCCACAATAATTTTAAAAGATAAGTAGTATTATTTCAGTGCGATAATGTTATTAAATCAATTCTGCACGTACTTCAGCTTTAATTGGTTTTTGTTATAAATAGTTCATATAATTGAATCAAATTCCGAAATCGATACTTACATTCGAATAATATTGAGACCAATACCACTCTGAAAATAAAATTAAGCCCTTCTGAAAATACATAAGTAAAAACCTTTTTTTCTTTTTTAGCTTTAAGCTTTTATTGTAAACACATTTCCTTACATTAAATGATAAAAACTTAGTTCTTGTATACTTAATGTTTTTTCTTGAATCGAAATTTATGATAAAGTTATTATTCTTTTTTTTTCATATCAAAAGTACCCACTAATAAAAACATAAATATTTTTTTTACCTTTAGTACAATTTTTTTAAACGAAATGATTTTTTGCTATTATTAAGTAAATGTAAATGTATCGGTGGCCCATCAAATTCTAAAATGCTTTCTAAAAATGTTGTTTCCACATTTTTATTTTCCACAATATATGACTGCAAATGTTCACTAAAATGATTTATTCTCCACTGACTGCAAATCAAATGTAAGGTTTTGTCATTTATATGTTTTTTATAAAGTTTCCCCCTAAAAGTAAATTTTTTTATGCAACGCGCGTTCTTCAGTTCTATTTCGTTCTGATTAATATTCCTAAAGGTTTTGCTGAGATCAGACACAAAAATATCCTTTTCCAGAAAACTTAAATCTTTTTCAAAAAATGTTTCGTTTGAAAGACAATTTAACTTAAACTGTAAATAACACTTATTATAGATCCACAGTCCACACACTTAAACGTATACTGACAGAATGCAATCCGTTCAACAAATGTTAGCAAAAAGTAAAACGTGGATGCAATAGTAAATCACATGAAAAAACAATAGTATGAGTACTATCAATCAAGGATTCAATAGTATACCACATGAAGAAACAATAGTATGTGTACTATAAAACATGAATTCAACAGTATATCATATGACATACAATAGTATGCATACTATAAACAAGAATTCAATAGTATGTCGTATTAAAAATCAATAGTATGCGTACGATAAAACTTTTTTTAATTTAAAATATTTACACATTTGAGCCAACCCACGGGTGGCTGTATTCTTAATAGCCTTATTGGTAGAATTAGTGTCCTTTTTGTGATGTATTAATAAAAAATGGAAAAGAAATTTTCATACAGAACTCAATTTTGTCTATATTTTTTTTTTAAGAAAAATATACGCTACTTGTCATTGCGTTAGAAATGCAAAAGTAATAAAATGTAAAAAAGTAGATTAGAATAAGTATTAATTAATAAAACATACACACCTTTCATAATTAATGAAAATATTAAACCTATATGGTGTCCGCTTATAAAGGGTGATTTTTTAGCTGGTTTGGTTTTGGCAACACTGGTTTTGACAGCTGACGTGTGTTTAGTACCTTGTGTCACTGTCAAACAGCTTCAGTTTGGTTTGCAATTTAACCATGGATCGTCTTACAAATGAACAACGCTTGCAAATTATTGAATTTTACTATCAAAATTCGTGCTCGGTTCGAAATGTTCTTTTTCGCTTTTTTATCGAAAAATTGTGTTCAGCGATGAGGCTCATTTTTGGTTGAATGGGTACGTAAATAAGCAAAATTGCCGCATTTGGAGTGAAGATCAGCCAGAAGCATTGCAACAGCTACCAATGCATCCCGAAAAAGCCACTGTTTGGTGCGGTTTATGGGCCGGCGGCATTATTGGGCCATATTTCTTCAAAGATGATGCGAATCGCAGCGTTACTGTCAATGGTGAACGCTACCGAGCGATGATAACAAACTTTTTTTTGCCCGAAATGGAAGTTCTTGACTTGCATGATATGTGGTTTCAACAAGCCGGTGCCACATGCCACACAGCACGCGAAACAATGGCGCAATTGCGAGGCGAGTTTGGTGAACAGTTAATTTCACGTTTCGGGCCGGTCAATTGGCCGCCTAGATCGTGCGATTTGACACCATTAGATTATTTTTTGTGGGGGTATGCCAAGGCTAATGTGTATAGGGACAAGCCCGCTTCGATTGACGCACTGGAAGCCAACATCCATGCATTCATTCGTGAGATACCGGCCGATATGTGTGAAAGAGTATGCCAAAATTGGACTCAGCGGATGGGCTACCTGAGACGCAGCCGCGGTCAACATTTGCATGAAATTATCTTTAAACTTTAAATTGCAAGGTTCAAACTATCGATTCAAATAAATATTTCATTCATTTTTTCGAATTTTTTGTGTTTTTTCGTTAAAAAAAGTTCTAAACCTCTTAAAAAATCACCCTTTATATATAAATATGATTACAATATCCAATTAATATTAACTGCATTATCAAATATTATTTATATTATAGTATATATTTATAATGCAATACGCTGATACTGATTTAGCATCAAACATTTGAGTAAATGGTAGGTATAACCATATCAAAATAATAATATTGCACATGTGCAAAAGCATAATATATCCAACTATTACACTATTAAAAGTATAAAAGGCATTATTTTTCAGACTACAATGGGTTCTACTATTGACTCCATAGTTCGAATACATTTAGTTCCAGTTAAGCTGAAAATCTAAAGTTTTATACCATTCGAGCTATATGATCGTAGATTAGTATCAATAAGATTGACAATATTGAAAACTAATGGTATTATACTATTGCCGTTAATAGGGTAATTCATTCAATATTAAAGTGAATTTACTATTACATTAAAAGTATATCTATTTAATTTAAAAGTACCACTTTGATTCTTAACAATAGTACAAAATCATATAAGAACTATTACGTTAATGGGAAAACCTATTATTTCGCGAACTATAAAATCAATAGGCGTAGTTTTGATTTTTTATAGGATATTTTTCTCTGAGTGTAGAGAAGTTGTCGAAATTAACTGTCCCCTACTCAGAAAGTTCGATGCTCGGGTAGGTCTTTAGGGGCATACCTTGGATCAATTTTCGACAGATTTTCCATAATGTAGTACAAACCGCAACAGTCTGGGAAGGGAGCTCATACCTCATATACATAGGAGGAACTTTAGTTTAAAAAAAATACAGATAGCTATATCGATTGAATGTTGGTTTATCGAATAAATGTCGAGGTTGAGGGTGCGTTAACATTTATAGTTCGGACGCAACAATACTTTTTAGAGGATCTTGATAGTTTGACACTGACACACAGAGCTGTTGTTGGCTTCATATGCTTAATAAAAAGTTTCAACTTTAACGTGTCAAACTCAAAAGTCGACCTATCTGTCAACGACAGTCCCTCGAATCTAATCATGTGCCTGTTTACCCAGTCTTTTATTTAGGGTCTGCCATTCCATTTCTGACTTTCCGTTGTCACTGTGGTACTTAAGGCACCAAGTGACAAAGAACAGAAACAGAATCCCATACATTTGCAACAGAAACAGAATTAGGAACAGAACATCATTTTTTCAGCAACAGAAAAATGGCTGTTTGACGACAGAACGTAAACAAGTCTACATTGATTGTTTCTGTTGCTGGCAGCAACAGAAATGCCAATTTATAGTGGGGGAGAGGTTTTTTTTGTTTGCATTTTTCTGCATCTGTCATCTGGCTGTTTGTTTCTCATCGAACTATTGTATATTGTGATGACCACGTATGAATAACAAACGAAAAATGGAAAAATAAGTTTTTAGTAGACGAAGAGGATTTTTTTTTTTTATGTTCCCATGCCCAGTTGGCAGACACTGCGACCTGAAAGATCTATTGTATCAATGGGGAGAGGTTTAATCTAAGAGACGTTCGACCTCCCTGATGAAGGTCAATAATAAAATAAGTCCTTAGTAGCAGAGTGAGCTATATCTGCTGGTGTACGAGTCTCTCTATTAAAGACACGTTTTCTTAACCAATGAAAGGCCGGGCAGTCACAGAAGATGTGTTCGGAGGATTCGACATCCTCCAGACAAAATCTACATTCTGTTTCCAGACACAGGTTCATTTGGTTGGGGTGGTATCTAAGGCCACAATGACCGGTGAGGAAGGCCACTAGCTTTCTTATATTATCCTTACTGAGTCTAAGGATTTCCTTATAGGAGTAGGGCTTAATTAATCGTTTGGATTGTCTTAGACCAGGGACATGTTCCCAGTGTTCAAGACGAAGCTGGTTTTCCCAATCGTTAATTTGCCTTAGCGCAGTAGTCCAATTGACTGTGCAGTAGGGTTCTGGTCCACAGAGAAGAGATTCGGAACCAGCCCTAGCTAGTTTGTCTGCATGTTCGTTGCCTGCAATACCCTGATGGCCCGGCACCCAGCCAAGCCTAACCTTGTTGTGTTTGGCTAGGGCTTGCAGAGCAACGTGACAGCATTTAACTGTTTTGGAGTCCATTGTATTGGACGCCAAAGCTTGTAAAGCTGCCTGACTGTCTGAGAAGATTTGAATGGTTGCGCCTTTCATACCTTTTTTGGATATTAGATCAGCACAAATTTCGATCGCATGGATTTCCACTTGAAAAACCGTGGGACACATTCCCATGGGTATCGAGACTTTGGTGTTGGGTCCAAAGACACCAGCTCCAACTCCGGAATCCATTTTTGACCCGTCGGTGTACCATACCAGGCTTTTTGGGTCAAGTGTCGGAACGCCATTGGTCCAAATAGCGCGTTCAAGTATTTCTACCTCATATAATTTCCCAAAACTATACTCCCTAACCATAGTGTCAGGAACGGAGCAGAACATGTCCAAGTTTGGGATTAGGTTAAGAATTTTCAGATGTCCCACATGGTCAACTGATTTAAACCTATATTCTAGCTGCAGTTTAGTGGCGCATCTATAGCTGCCGTCTTCATAATAAAGTACTGCAAGGGTGAGAGACACCTACAGGCCCACATGGCTCTGGAGGCACGTTCTGTGGCGGACTTGATGTGTAGGCTCCAGTTTAGTTTCCTATCAAGGATGATTCCGAGATATTTAACTTCGTTGGAGTAGTTTAATGTGGTTCCGTTCAGGATAAGGGGTCCTAAATTGAACAGTCTCCTTCTGGTGAAAGGAACTAGAATAGTTTTGCTAGGATTGATGGATAAGCCTTCCGTAGAACACCATTCTGAAACATGTAGTAGAGCATTCCTCATTCTACCACTAATGATAATTGCCAAATCATCGGCATATCCGATGGCGTCATAACCTAAATTATGTAGCTTGACTAGTAGGCTGTCTATGACGAGTGACCACAGCAATGGGGAGAGCACACCCCCTTGGGGGCAGGTGAGGGGCGTCTTCTATATTTATATTTTTGACGAAATGGTGAAGAGCACCCTCAGTGGACTTGCCTTTTCTGTACGCAAACTGACTTGAGTGGAGAGGGTTAGATATTAATATCTGACCTCTGATATGAACATCAATTAGTCTTTCCATGGTTTTAAGAACAAAAGATGTTAGACTGATAGGTCTATATGATTTAGGTAGTTCGCTTGGCCTGTTGCCATTTTTGGGAATGAAAATTACGTTCACCTGTCTCCAAGTGTAAGGAGTGTAACCCCAATTGTAACTAGCTCTAAATAAGGTTGTAATTGCTGGCAGTATGACGTCAATAACCCTCTGAAAAAGGGCTGGGAATATGCCGTCCCCACCAGGTGATTTAAAAGGTTTGAAAGAGCCAACTGCCCATCTAACCTTATCTGGACTAAAAATCTTGCCAGATAGACTATTTACTCGTCTGGAAACAGAGATCCTGGGATCAGTGTTGTATGAGTATTCTTGTGATTCACGGATGATCGAACCCGGAAAATGGACCTGAAGTAGGGTTTCGATTGTTTCCGTACGGTCCTTCGTGTAGGTTCCATCTGTTTTCTTAAGTAGGCCTACACAGTTAGACTGATCGTTTCTCAGAGCCTTGCGGATACGAGCTGCTACTGGCATATCAGTTATGTCTTCACAGCATTTTCTCCAGGAGGCCCTTTTAGATCTTCTCAACTCTAAGTTGTAATCTGTGAGAGCGGATCTATATTCGTCCCACATTTTGTTGACTTTTGCTCGATTGAAGAGTTTTCTAACCTTCCTTCTGAGTTTGGGTAGTTGGTCATTCCACCAGGGAACCTTACGTTTACTCAAACTGGTTTTGCTGACACAAAAATCATGATAGGAGGTTATCAACACGTTGTTGAGTTGGTGAGCAGCCTCATCAATGTCCCATATGGATTCAATTTGAGAGACAAACATATTCGCTTTTGAAATGACAAGTTCTCGATACTTATTCCAGTCCGTCGACTTGGGATCGTATCTATCTTGTGCAATTGCAGACTGACCGGGTATATCAAACCTAATATGTTGGTGGTCCGATAAAGATAAAGGCTTAGATGAAGAGGATAGTATAATAGATTTCGTGAGAAATCACCAAATAATGTATAATGACCGTCACCCAATATTTTGCGACAGCGACATGTTTTTATGGGTCTGATTCTGTTTCAGTTTAGTGTAGCTGAACGAGCAACGTAAACAGAACCAGAATTTACTACAAAACGAAAAAACTTTCTTTTCTGTTTCAGTTTCTGTTCCTGTTTCTGTTCTTTGTCACTTGATGCCTTTAGTTGTATTGTAACCCTTGGTGTCGACAACTCTGGTACTATTCCTGTATTTATTTTGAGCATGGTCGAACCATGCTTTCCACAAGCACTGTGTCGTTGGAGGTTGTCTTAAAGCCTTTTGATTCCATGCGCTGTTTCTTCTCCATATCACCGACTCAGACCCATTTCAATACCCAGACCTACCACAGCCACTCGCACTCTTCCATACTTATGACATCCTATAAAAAATGACACATTGGGCTACTGCTCAGGCAGCATTTATTATCCAGCTTGAACGACTGACTCTTTGGGATATTTATAGCCCTCCCAGGGGCTGCAAGCTGTTAAAAAAAGCGCGCTTTATCCTACCGCATATTAGGCTGTGTGACCATGGGTTAAGTGCACAAGCCCCCAGCACGGGGTTATTATCTCCATAAATAGCTTTAATGACCAAACTTGTAATTATATTCAGACACTGCCAGTGTCGCGCACAAAGTACACGATCAACGTTTTGTTAGCATAAAAGGACCTCAGACAACACCCCAACAGAGCACATCCTCTTAACCCATTTACACGAATGCTTCCCTTTTGAACTGTCAACGCGCTTAGCTCCACTCCCCTCCACACACATAATGAACTAAGAAAATCCCTACCAAAGACGCTCGTGTAACAACAGGTGCACAAAGACCGCGCCAATATAATCGATAACCTTGAGACAAAGCACGAACTAAATTCGCATTCTTCAAGGCAATATCACTCTGCCTGCTCGCTTCCATGCCAATCAGCCATAAATAACGACCACAGAGTAATACCCAACACTATGCGGCTGCCGCCGCCGAAGCCGATGCCCAGCTAAGAGCATTTTGCTCCTCGGCCAATAGTTCTACCTCCTCACTGACGCACAATTGAAATTCACTGTGCACAGCGAAATCCGGTTTGCAGTATTGTTGCCCATCAAAGTGTTTTCCGTGCCACAATAAAGTGTTATTAAAGACCAACCGAGTTGCGCCTGAACTGAATTATGAGCCATTGTGTGTACCGGCCGACGCGACGGATGAGCGCGAGCGGCTAACAACGCACCGACAGAATAAATTCGATTTTCCCTTCGAACCGCAATTTAAATCGCATATTGATCCATCAAGGACTTGCCAATCCATCATGTGAAACTACATGTTGACAGCTTCGGCTTCCCGGTTTTCAATTCGAAAATCCCCTCTATGCTGCAGCCGCACATCAATTATAGACGCTCCATTGAACCACTTGGTGAATAGAACGAACCTGGATGGGTTGGTGGCGCGGGGCTAGGCTACGCGGACCGAGAATGCGATAAAAATGCAAATTTTCCCCTTATTTTCATTCATTATGTGAAAATTGAGTGGAGTTGACTGGGGATCTACTTCTTAGGATGTAATGTATCTGCAGCGACGTCGTCGTCGCGTCGTGTTCCGTGTCTGCATCTCGCTGGGAGTAGTGTTCGATTTTTCCCGAAATCTTGTTGGTGGCTCCAGCTGCAGCTCCATCGACGAACGAGTCAATTGGAAAACAAACGGAAGTACTAGATCTTTGTAGTTGTTGGATGTGCCTCATGGGTGGATGAGTATGCGATGGTGCTGTGCGGTGTTATGAGGTGGCGTCAGCGGTTGTTAGTTTTCGTTGAGGTAGGTGCTGCTGTTCAGACATTCAGAGGTTTGACAGTTGTTATTGCTACGCTCAGCGAAGCATGGAATCGGAATGATTATTGTCGCGTTGTAGTTTGAAGTTGTCGTTTGTAAACAGATGAACGGATGTCAAGTGCAATATCCTCGTCTGCACGTCTAGATATATACCTCAATAAGCAATTGATTTGCATAGAACATAATAATGCAACTGCAAAGTCGGTTCAAGTGCAAGGTGATTCTCGTAGTTGTTTGGCGTGCGTTCTATTGACTCTAAGTTTTCCGGTACAGTTAGGTTTGCCTCACAGAGCTCTCGCGATTTCTTTGATACACTAATTTCGAGCTAGGATTGCGGTTGTGTAATTGGCTAAGGGTGAGGGCTAAGTAAATTGACATCAAAGCAAAGTATGAACGTTTCAAGATAATTTTTTGTCTCTTGAATGATGATGGATTGAACTTAATTATTGCTTTCGCATGAAAAATTCCATATAGGTGTACTTCGCATAACAAATAAATTAACTGTTGGCGCACCAGGTCCGTATAGAACCATAGACCTCGCTTGTCACACTTATTCGATTGTGTGAGTTTTTATTTTTGTGGCGCAGTTGAAAGAAACCTTAAAAAGAAATAGCATCAACTGCTGACAAATTGCGAGCTTTTATTAATAATTGTTTCATAAATTAAAACCATCTCAGTTTGTAAGTTATGCGCCGTACTAATAACAAATTTTAATTTCGTCTTTAAATTTACGGGAGCTCACAATTGCAAAATTTGTATCGCCATTGTGAACTACTAAAATTTAAAGTCGAAACTGAAAATGTTTGTTTACCTTTTGTATGGGAGCGAAGATTTAGCTCGAGCAGGGTGCTAACCTTTAAACGTTAAATCCTAAGTAACATAAATAAACTCTTTTAAAGTGCACAAATATGCAAATATACAGTAATGATGTAGAGTTTTATTCATTCTGTGAGATCAACTAAGATATAAATTTATAATCGCATATTTTTCGTCCAAATATTTGCGTTTTTTTTTATTTGCAAAACGCATGTTCCATTTGGTTATACAAATTGTGGTCTGCTTTTTTGCAAAGTCCAGTCGTCAATAAAAGGGACTTTAAGAGGTCTGATTTGAAATGGGCAACACTGTTTCTAGTGACAGTCAATTTGACTTGACAGCTGACAGATGATTTATGTTTTGCGATTTTGCGATGCAGAAAAATGCAGTTTGTGCAAATTTATTTCGAAGTCAGTTGTTCGAAAAATAATGGATCGTTTTTGCACAGCGCATCGGTGTTCCCAGACTAACGCGACATTTTTACCCCAAAAAGTTGTTCTAGATCTAGATCAATCTAGATCAACCAAAAGCGAAGACAAATGCTGTAAGACTGCTGTTAGGTTAGACAGCTGTCAGACTTACATAGCTCGAGTTTGAATTTGAATTGTCTGGGAACGCTGAAAAATCTAGTTTAGTGTGTTGTATGCCTGACAGTTTGCTGAATTAATGTTTTTCAGTTTTGTCTCAGTTTGATTGCCCTAGATCGGTCACATGAACAGTTTCTTTAGTTGATGTTTATAGAGGGGCAGCCGAGGAATCTTTTTAAGAATTTTGCGACTGATAACGAAGTTGACAGTTCGTATGTATTGTTGACATAAAATAAAGTGAGTTACGACCAATCCAGTTTTTGCGTTCAAGGAACATCTACTCCAGACCAATCAAGTCGACTTAGGATACGTAGATTTTTAAAATGTGCCCATTTCCTTTCCTTTTAGACAAAATGTCAACACGAATGAATGCATTCAGTTACATGCAAATTTTTAAGTAGACTTTAAAATAATTTGTGACTTATGTTATACGGAGATTTTTTCCACTTTTCTTCGTTTTCCCCAATTTCATTATAGAATCGGCATAATTGGCCTCAATCCGGGAACACTGCCACGCGCAATTAAGTTGATAGCGTGCATTTAACAAAGCCACCGTGCTGTGCGCACTGAAAAAGTCATTGCTGCTGTGGAGAGTAGTGTAGGAAAATATCGAATGACTCGATTCACCATCCATAACGTGGGATTTATCCCTTTTTGTGGGAATTTCGATGTCCAAAAAGCCTTCAGTGGGATAAAGGGATAAAATCCTGGGAATTTCAGAAATCTGACAAAAAACATTCAAACTATGAATTTTTGGTGAAATTCTATCAAAACACCTGTATTTCGCCATGATTATCAACACACTGAAAGTCCATAAAAAACAACTCATGTAAATCGTCTTTTATTAAAATTGTCTAGTACCAAAAAACAATCATAGCAGTGTTACAAACTGCGGTTTTTATACTAAAGGTTAATTTAATGTGATTTTCTTTCCGTGTAACAAATTTTACTTTTTAAAACTGGATTTTGATGCAAAAAACGTATCGTGGGATTTTAAAAGGGAGTTTGAGTATGGTGAAAAGGGAAAAAAGGAAAAATGACCACGCTTCGTGGGATAAACGAAGAGAGAGTGCTACACAGCACTTGAACGTGTGGCCATTCACTTTATGAAAAACGATAAAAAATACCTTAGCTTATGATCTTAGAGGATTCAACTTTTATGACCTGAAATAGGCAATAGGTCTGTTTTTTTTTTAGCAGCTATCTGTAGACGAATGCGCAGTAAAACAGCTCTACCAAAAGTTGTATGTAATTAAACTCATACCTACGTGTATTTTCTTGACTTCTAGTTTGATTTAACGTTCTCCTAAGACCCGTGACTAGCACTGAAAACGTTTCAGTAGCATAGTCAGCAACAAATCACCACCAGAAAGGTTTTAGGCTAATGTGGTATTCGATTTGACCCTCTTAGTGCACTTTTTTTGCTCTAGGTCACCACTTTTTATGTTCGATTGGTACGAAAAATTTATATTAAATCAATCTTTTTCCGGTTCCAGAACACTTTTGCGAATCTGGATTTTTTTCTTCTCAGGTTAAACAATACAAGTGCGTTTGAGTTTGACATCTAGTGGAATTTGTTTACGTTTTCGTGAAAATTGTCAACTGCAAGGAAACGCATTACATCGGGTGTGGATATAATTTTGTTAATGATTTATGTAAAAATGTTTAGAAATCAATCTGGGCACAAATTTCAAATACTATTTAAATATAAAATTTAACCAGTGAATGAAAACGTTTATTTAAAAAATGCTACACATATTCCAATCGCACAAATATCACCAAAACATAGAGCAAGTGACGCTCTTATGTTCGATTAGCCACACGGAATCTAAAATCTGAGAGCAAATCTGCAGAAACCCATTCGAATACCACATAAGTTGCTGCTGTCAAGCCACTTCTAAATAGCTAGTTAAATTGTTGATATTTGGAAGAAATCTTAGTGTGACAGACTCCATTTATCCACATGGGGAAATAATGTTCCCCAGTTCATAGTTTTCTAACTTCCCATTATCCTTCATTGGACCATGATGATGACCACTTAAGATAAAACCGTCCAAATAAAACTGCAACAGCCCCCTCATATACTACGCAGCAATAGAAGAAATACTTACTGTCAGGCTTTCCTGTCAAAATAGCGCTGGCACTATAAGCTATACAATACCCCCTCCATTATCATATACAAGTCCAAATTGATTCATAATCACTGCGCCTTTGGCTCATTTACAAAATAGAACAATCCAGCCCGACAACACTGCTGGGGCAGCTTGCCAGTACGATATTCCCGGCAGCAGCCTCAAAGATATTTCAGTCGGTGTAAATGGGTATTTTCGCAGCACTCTAGATTCCATTGGGCGAACGAGCACAGAATTTCCCGCTTGTTGGGTTCAAGATATTTTTGTGCTAAATGCATCGAATTTTTACACGAACTCGGCGCGATTACATCAACAATTTACACAAAATGTTATCCACATGTTGAGAGTATTATGTGCGGGGATAAAGGTGCTGGATTGAAATTACTTGTGGGAGACGTTTTATCAAATTCAACTTCACATTGAGGTGAAAATAACTGCCGTAATAAAATTGTGTTTACTGCTTAGAGAATAACGCTTATTTAAGGCAATCAAATGGTGTAGCTGGGGATAATAGAATCAATGAAATGCGTTTTGTATTACATTGCAAATAATTATATATAAGTAGGTGTGAGTGCGCAGAGCGAGCATGTATCACACTCTCTGATAATGCTTTATGGCGGTGGGTATTTGTTTGGAAAATGTGTTGCGGGGTTTAATTAATTTAATTAGTTGTGCATAGTTGGTACAGGTCCAGTTCTGTCGGTGTTCCTTTTCGTTGATTTGCAAAGTTTATTTGTGGGTGGGTTCAAGTTCGGTGTGTAGTGATGACTTTTCAATTTTGATCGAACTATAGGTTGCCAGTTTGGGGGTGTTCCCTCTAGATTTAGGGTTTTTTTTTTTTAAATCTTTTTTATTTCTGTTTTGTTATAATATTATTTGTGGTAACCTCAAAATATGCTTGCGGGGACAATTTAAATTTATAGGCAGTTTGCGAACGTAAAAAACCCTGATTAACTTAACCCTAAGAATGAGGTGGGGTAGAGATTCGTCTTTCTGTTCTGTCCACTACCAAATGATTCAAAATTTAACCTGTCATATTCGAGGATGGAATAATCGATAACCGATCGATTCTCTAGAGCTCAATTTACCAGGGAAAATTATTTGCTTTAATATCTTTTTCGTTTATAAAGTAAGGGCCGTTTGCTGATACGGCTAATAGCGAATTAAGTGCCACATAAACTCTTATGTGACAGTTTATGCCCTAAAAAAAGTAGCCTATAAGTATTTAAGTAGAACTTAAATCGTTAAGAGTCGTATGAGCTAACGGCCCTAAGTCTTTCAAAAAAAAACCTAAATGCCAGTTTCACTAGGAAAAAGTTATAGTTTTTTTGTAATAGTTCCTTAAATATCTGTCCGGATTTAAGCACTAACCTCATCTGTAAATTTTATGAACAACAATTTCATCAAAATTGCGCAAGGTCTGTAAATTCCTACGAGATGGTTTCAAATAGCAACATGCGTTGACATTTTCATCGGATGTATTATTCCATTCGGAAGACCGAAGCTTACGTGTTAAAAACATGTTTAAAAAATTAGGACAACAAATTAAGGGTTGTTTTTGGAAAAAATAGCCAAATCTGGGAGTTTTTGGGGCGGAAATAATTTGATCGTCTGGCAACGCTGTAGTCGCACGAATCTCTCAATCGTTTTGAGTCAAATTTTTGTTAAGCGACACCCAGCTGTTTGTTAATATACATACCGCCGTACTTATAACAGATTTTGGTCTCGACTTTAAATTTACGGAAGCTCACAATTGCGAAATTTGTATGGAAAATAGCCACCGTGAACTATTAAAATTTAGAGTCGAAATTAAAAATGTTTATTGGTAAGGCCCGTAGTATCGAGTATGTTTTTATACTTAAATTCCTCGGCTAACTTTAGACTGCATACAGTTAATGGGCCTTATTAATAATCATTTTGAGCCTTCGCCTTATATATACTAGCTACGGCGGGTTCAGAGTCCGCGTGTTTTTTTTTGGGGTTCATTTTTTAATGGGAACACCGCTTAAGGTGGAAGTTGCCCTGCAGAGACGAGCATAGGAAAGCCCTAAGGTGAGGCAGATATTCCTATCGTAAGAGGCGACTAAAACTCACTCATACACTTGAGACCCGTGCTCCGAGGTCTAAATTTTGCCTGGTACTTTTTAGTGGAGATATAGCCTTACCAATTGCGTGCAACATATTAAAATTTGTATGAAAAATTGTACCATTGTGGGTTCGAAAAATTTAGCCTGGACACTAAAAATAATTATTAGTATCGCGGAATGGTCCTTTTTATTTTCGATTCCATTTAAGTCTTACGGCTTGAAATGTATCTTTGATCTAAGCCAGTTATTTTCTTTCAAAGCCGAGTTCCGACAAAAAGTCCGCATAATTTCGAGAACCGTGGCAGTATCTGCTCTGTAAACACAAAGAGCACCAACTTTTGAGTTGCGCCTGGCAAGTACAACATCTGTATACTACCTTTTTATATGTGTATTTGACCTTCCTAGTTGCCCAACTTCAAACGCACTTATAAGAACTTACTGTTAATTGCCAATCGGATAATAACATCTCTGTTATTGCCTGTATAGTAAGTGAAAATAAAATGACATGAATTAAATGTAGGCCACGAAAAAAAAGGACATGAGTGGGTCTACACTCATATGACCTAAAAAATGAGAATACGCAGGCAAAACGTGACAATGATTCTACCGAATGAAGCGTGAAAATATTCATTATTTTGCGCGCACGTGACTTTCAAGACTGTGGGTTGACGCTTCCATCACATCTACCTTCATAAATATACGAGAGACTTCAAATATTGGTCGAGAGTTGTTTTTCATTTTTCTTGCTTTTTTTGACATCCCAGTGTATGGGAGTGGGAAGATATATAGTATCTGATTTCATATAATTTGACCAGCAAATATTGACGAAATTGATTCAACGTATCAACGGAACATAAATGGATCCTTGTTAAAGAAGACTATTAACATGTGCGGCACGTATTGGCGGAGAAATCGCTGGCTTCGTTCAGATGTCAGTGTGTTGTACTGCTGAGAGGAGAGTCCGCAATGTTCGAATACGAAAAATCATCAGGAAAGTAAATTAGTTTCATTGTCACAGTGCTTGCCTCTCTGTAGTAAGTACATTTTACTGCAAGTGCTGGTATAGCGCATAGGTAGGCTTTTCAGGATTTGCTCTTTAAAATGTGCACGACCCGTTGTCAATACCGCCAGTATTAGGACAGAAAGTTCAGAGGGCGAGCGAAGAGAGAAGTAGTCCCAGATTAAGGGGAAAAGCCCCAATTTTTTAATGAAAATGTCGAAAAAGAGGGACAAGCTTAAAAAATGGGAAAATTAAAAATCTCTGTGAAACGTAAAATGTTAAAAAACAAAATTAAAACTCATTTTCATTACGAAAAAAATTTCAAAGAATGCATTGTTCGTCCTAGACATAAAAGAAAACAGCCCATCGAACATCTACGTAAGACTTTTTGTACATCTGAATGCATTCACTCGTTTTGATATTAAGGGTATTAACTTAAACGCGTAAAATGAACTGTCAGATATTGAATGGAGAATAGTTTACACAGACCTCATAATTTTCCGCGACGATTTAGGCTCGGAAATCAACCGCGGAAAGTTGCGAAAATCACAAATGTCAAACTTTGACAGACAGCCGTCTGTTGTTTTTTAGTTTCCAGAGTTTTTTTTTAGCAAAATTTCAAAATGGTAAGAATTCAAGTAAAAAAAATTATTTTGAGTACTTAGAAATGAAAATTTTTATGATTTGCAGCAAAACAAAACTCCACACATCGTTGGTCAGAAGCAAAGACATTTTGATAATTTGGAAATAATTTCAGCAGCTGAGTTTGACAAGCGACTTGACAGTCGATTTACGCGATTTACGCAATGACATTTCCGAGGGTTGTTCATAAACCAACGCAGAAATTTCTACATTTACGAGCTGCATAAATTTATCAGGTTAAGTGAATACCCTTATTATGTATATAGTAGAAAAGGTATTTTTTGTAGGGACCCTAGGCCTAGCTTCTCACAACCATTCGTTTTGTGTGAGTTTTTCATATTTGGGACAAATGGAATAGATTCCTTTTTCAATTTTATGCCGAATCCAAACGGATAGTTTAGAATATCTTTCATGACAGTTATACTCTAGGATATTTTTCAGACGTTCGCGAGAGGTTCGCGCAGTGGAAAAAAAACAGAAGTTGAATGGGATTTTTCAGAATTCGGACCCCTCTCTGAGTAGTCCAACAAACTAACCGCTAAGCTACTGGCCAACATTTCATTTTTTATGTTTGTTAATAAAAACAGTTACAGTTTGTAAGTTTTTCTTTTGAAAACAAGTACAAATTTCACTTGGACGAGAAAAAGAGGATTTATTTTGGAATTTAGGGCAAAACTAAAGCTTTTTCTGATAAAACAAAAGGGAAAATAGTCTTCAAAGCATGTGAACACTGGTACAGTCAAACAAACTGACAGGCAAAAATACAGTGTTCCCAGACTTTGAAGACTGTTTTCACCTTTTTTATGAATAGGAAAATTAGTTTTTACCTAGATTCGAAAAAAGGTCGCCTTTTAAAATTTTTATTTATTCTCAAATGAAAAAAAACTAAAAAATTTTATTTGCTTTTATGACCAAGCACAAAATAAAAATATTTTTAAGTGAATAATAAAAAGATTTAAATTTGAAAAGATTTCCAAAGTTAGCGCTTTTCCCGTCAATCTGGAGTCACTGCATATATATATTTATAAGATCAACCCACTCATCTGAATTGTTGTTTTATACATAAACTATGTACGAAGCTGTCAGTCTATTTAATACTTAGTTTAAGGTTCTATACCTCTCCTGCAAATTCAATATTTGAAATTACCCATCAGCAGTAGAACTATTTGACGTTCAATTAAAACGACTCCTCGATTATATGTCGTGCTAAGACCACCCCTTGGTTTTCGAATAATTGCGTTCTTTCTTCCCGGTCTGGATCATTATATCCTAAGGTATTGTTCGTGTTCCCCTGCAATCTGATGCTCTATTTCATTTCGAAATCCGCACAAGTCCTGCCTCTCCTGTACAGCTGATCAAAACTATTGTTTCCCCAAAGAGAATCCTTGCAACAAAATGGCAATACATCACCTCAATGGTGTCCAGCCTGACCGCATAATGCCCTAAGGTGTCTAATAAATATTCATTCAGCTTTCAAACAGAAATCTGTCACATCCCTACAACCCGCACCCGTTGCAAGGGACAGAAAGAATAAGCCAGTACGTGCGCATCGGATCTTCTCGCAGTGTAAACCGCTTCGGCCATTTGGAGAGTACTTCCCGACCACGTATCACTCAGCCACATAGTACAGCATTGAACTCGAAAATCCCCCTCATTCGTTTCGCACTCAGATGCTCGATTCTCGAATCTCATACGGAAGGATGATGGAGCTATCATTAAATTTATGTACGTTCGATTACATCGTTGTACGTTTCCATCCAATTTGGATCGGTATGGTGACCGAAACCGGCAACGACCGACTAAACAGAGTCAAGAGTCATCTAAGCCATTTGTCTGTGTGTGGCTATATGTGGCTGCATGTGTGAGAGGCGGAAGTGCATCTGTGTATTGTCCACAATAGATGAGAATCTGACAATGGGATGTGTGCGGTGTTTGATTCTTCCTACTTGGAGTACGAGGTTATACCTCGATGGAATATAAGCGCGTCTTGTTAGCAATGAATCGCCTCCCAGTGGCAATGTGTTTGGATATAAAATTTGAGCTGTTTGTTGGGCCGCCTCGCAGTGAGGTAGCACATCCGCTCAACCTACTGCCATCTTCATCCATATCGAGTGTGTATCCACAGTATAGGCAGATGTAGATGCCAGTCGAGATGTATTGGGGCTAAGCATGACAGGGCAAGTGGATAAAGCAGCATATGAATTGACTCGAACCAGTGGGACATCTGGTCACAGTGGACGCTGGGAATGGGTTCCAGTGGGCAGCGAAACAGTGGACTGTTTGGGGTGTAGGTACCTTGGTTAGTGAACTGCAGCATGCAAAAGGGTGGCCGCAGACCACATTGGCAGAGAATTGTTTTCGATTTTCAATAACTGACCATCATACTTTTGTGATGTTGCTATACTTTGGATGACGTTTTGCTTTGATCAACGATGTACTATTAATGTCTTGCACTTTATGGTTGGAAAGTGCTTCGATTTCATGTTGAGTGTATTGCGAATTAAAACATCTACGTGACTCCTCTTCTCTCATCTATTACGATTACAAATCGTACCATACCCCATTGGTGGTTGGATTTATCTGACGTTAAAACCTTCAATCGTATTCGCTTGCACGAATGTTTAGCTTTATCTTTCAAAAAGAAAGGACTTTTGATGCAAGTCATATATGGCAGAGCGATTTCGTATACTATCACTGTTTTTCTGCTTTTGCTCCATGAAAGGTCGTTTTTTAAAAGCGCCAACATTTCGCAAATTGCTGCCAAACAAACAGTTTTTTGTAAATTTTCTAAATTTGAATACAAAATCTGAAATAAATTATTATTTTTTAATAAATTCACTGTGCCACGCCCCGTTGTATCTACAACCCCTCCCAAATTTGTTGGTCCCTTTTATTAAAAGAATACATATGTATCGTAGCTCAGTACCAAAACTTGTTATTATTATTATACAATAAAACGCACTTGCTTTAGAGTAGAAAAGATAAGCAAAAAATAACACTTATCAAACTTTATTGACTCTTTCTTTCCCAGACGTTGTTACCGTCCGAGTTCTTTCCAAAGACTAAAAACTAAACCATCGAACACGAACCTCTGTTGCTTGTTACAGCTATTCAAGCATGAGGCTGGTGTTCGATACAACATATCCATTCTTCAAATATTATAACAGCTCGAAAAAAAATACTTTGAATGATTCTTGTATAGGAGTAGGAGGTGCCATGCCCCTTTGTTGAATTTGACAACTGCCTAGATTAAGTCAACAACAACAACTCACCAGAGTTTTATCACAATGAAGACTGCCATAGGAGCTGCGTTATCGATGGGCGACATAAGTTGGCCACTTTTTTCATCTCAAGGCCTCCGGGACGACTTTTCAAAAACTCTCTGTTTTCGTCCCCTTTTTCAACATTGGTGACTTTCGGTCCACTTTTTCCATAACAAATACTCAAAACTGTTTAAAAAAAAATCCAAATGTCGAATGTACAAAAACTGTTTAAAAAAAATTCCCAATGTCCATACAAAGTGAAGACATTTAGGGAAATATTCTCTGCTTTCATAAATATGGTTTAATATGTTTCATGCCAATGCGGAGTGTTCCGTTTCTTAGTTATAACATTGCCCTTCCGTTTTTGGGTATGCACCAGGGTTGAAAAACGTGTTACAATCGTTACTTTTAAGTTACAATGGACTTTGAAAAAATACACAATACAATTGCCTGGAAAAAATTACACTCAAATTATAAAATGTATATTTGTACTCATTGGCCCTTAACAACAAAACATTTTAGATAGGGAAAACAGCAAATCGCACAAATCAAAAGTGGCATCTGTCAAATCCAATTATAGTTGAAATTCTTTTTTAGTTCAGAGCACAACCTGAACTGTTATACAAAAAGTCCGTGTTTCTTTTTTAGCTCAGAATTTGTGTTTCTTTTTTCATTCAGAGCACGATCAGAGCGCGCTCTATGAGCTCAGAATAAATTCTTCCAGTCACATTTGACAGAAAAAAAACAGAATAAACAAAATAGTTGAAATGGCGGACGAACCTTGTGGTTCTGGAACTGAATATTAACCAATTTAATAAATAAGAGCTCAGCTCTGAACTAAAAAAGAAAAATGCCTATTGTTAAATAAATTAGTAAAGTAAAGTAAGTTTTACTTCGGAAACTTAGGGCTTGCTTGAATGGATATGATTTTTTGCTGAATGTAGAAAGGGTGGTGCGTTCATTTAGTAGGGCAGTCGAATATTGGTACGGTTGTAGGTATTAACAACTAAAAGTGACACACAAATTTCAAACGGTTTTACTTTTTTAAATTTCTCATTGCTTTATATGTCCAATCATAACAATTTTTGTTCATTTGGTTCACATCAACGACAACTTGAAGATTGAAGCTCGCCTCTAGTGGAACAAAAAAATTGAGTCACAATAGCTAGCAGAAGTTGACTTTTGATAAATTTATTTCTTTTCTATGAAATGCTAGCTGGGATTTCGAGTTCACTACCTACCAAAAGAGGACTTTTTTTCGTCGAATTTTATTTATTGTTTTTTTCTAAGGCCTTTTTTTATTTGTGTATCCATAATTAGTGCTTTTATCCAATATTCGGAAGCTTAGGTTAGAATGTTTTACAGGTTCTGTGTATATATAATGATAACGATAATTTTTGTAACTTTTGCATCTTACAAAATTGTTGAGTGAAATTGTTAATCCTTAAGGAAATGTTTTTAAAGTATGTAATTGGAATTGATTTGGAGATAGTGAAAGTTCATTATTATGCAGATAAACAAGTTGAAAGGCAATTTCAGGGCTTTTAGTAAACTTATAATTTAAGAAATCCAAATTTTCGAATTGCAGTGCAAAATAAAAAATGGCCCAGACGGAATTACGTGATAGCTATTAAATAGAACTGATAGAAATCATTCGAAATTTTGTACGAAAAGTATATCATTTTCCTATTCGTATACGAAAGTAAACAATACAATTGAGCCCGAAAAAATATAATCGGAACTAAGATTTGCTTACAGTCCACACAGTAATTTTTTCCTCCCTGGTATGCACACGGATATTCTTTTTATTTATGATCTGTTGTTTGCTTTGTTATTTTTGTTTATTTGTATGAGGCCACTTTTTTGGCGACGTAATCATTTTGGCCATCGGTAACGCTGCATAGGAGCGCATAGAGGACAGAAAATACTTTATTTTTCTATTTAATTCAATGGAGTGTTTCGCGAAGCCCATCCTTTCACAGATGGGCTATCTTTTTGGTTCAAACGTCAAAAAAACTTGTATGATAACAAAGCCGTTTTGTAATGGCCAGGGTAGTGTTTTGTTCAAATATTGCAAAAAAGCGCACAATTCCCATTACTTTAACCTCTCTTCTTTTACCTAATACATGTGATAAACATCAGTTTTCAATTCTAAAATGTTTTTATTCTGTTTTTTGGACTTATTATAAACTTTTTAGTGATTTTTTTAACAAAATCATACTACAGCCATATAAATTCTGTTTTGGTTTCCTACAAGTTTTTTAGCTGTCACTTGGTTTTTTCTTCTTCATATTTGACACTGACGTTGTCGCGAACTACTCAACTGCATCATTTGTGACAAAACAGCATGTGTGGGAATTCATCAACGGAAATTCAGCTTAGTTGGTCCATTATTCATAAAAATCGATTTTGGAATACGATTGAGGAATCGATTCGACAAAAAAAGCGATTATGCTTCTAAACTATGTATAGGTAGCACAAAGGTCTACAAAGGCACCAGGCTTACGGGAAGTCATTTCTCACATACATGCTATTTTAATTTTTTGGATGAATGGGAATGATTTATTTTCTATGAAATTATACTTTTTAATACTTGGTGCTGGGGCTTAGTAGATGGGCCCCTTGCTAAGTAGCATAATATATTTAATAACCACTGAGACTGAGACCCTAAGTCCTTAATGGTTCTATACTAACCAAAACGGCTTTTGTTGGTCTCTCGATGTCGGACTTGATGTGCGGGTTCCAGTTTGAACTTTGATGAAGGCCGACACAGGGAGTGAATAAAACGCACTGTAGTGATTAAAGGTGCGGGTCCGTTTTTCTTCAGTAGAATTCCTGATGAAACGCTCTTCATCGTTGTTCCATTCTAGGACTTGTAGTAAGCTTCCTGTTTATGATGTGCTTTTTATTAAAATAGCCAGGTCATCAGTAGGTTAGGTGATGAGACCTTTGATTGCAGATTGATTAGAAGACAATGACTAATATCCTCAAAAGAGGAGAAACAACCCGTCTTTAGGGACGAGAAGAAAGTTATTCCTCGACTTTCTGGCACAGCCGTGACCAATTGGTTGGTCGAATTTTTGCTACCTTTGCCAACGGCTGCTTTTGTCATCGAACCGTACATAGGTATTCTTAACTTCGTCCTTGAAGCACATTGCACGGTATAACTCAGGATTATTGTCAATTACAAAATCACGGACTTGACTGTACTCAAAACGAGCTCAAGTCATGAGCGGTAGACATTTCTAGCCGACCACTTAGAAAAAAAAAGATTGTTAAGCGAAGAATTTTGAGAATTTAAAAAAGTTGTAAGTTAAAATTTCTTGGTTCAAATATTATTTTTGTTAACAGGAACTCGTTTTTAAGTTTTCAAAAACCAAGTATTCAGCGCAAGAATAATATACTCTCCATAAGTATTTTATTTCATCATAACCAACGAAAATTTGTTGGCATTACAATTATTTTTTTTCTGAGTGACCAACCTCATGGACCCCGGCTTAACGAACTAATGCAATATTGGACTAATAGGCCTATGGGATGAGGCAGTTCACGTAACTTCCTGCCAGGTTAGGTGATAACATTTACTTTCACCCATCCTTAGATCAACGTTATGTATCCCCAATTAGATCTACTTCGGCACAAAGCTGTGACTTTTGGAAGAGTTATGACAATAACAGTGCGTATTAGGACAGGAAATAAACCGACTCTACTTGAGGCATTGAATGGGATTCTACTGCCCATTCAGCCCTTCTACTAGCGCCAAATTTTTTATTTTTTTTGTTATTGAAGGTGAAAATCTCGAAACACACAATGGGGTTAGAAACCCAGAGTAGTGTGGGACGCTAACCGCACTAAAAACACCTCCTTGATCATGACCAATCCAAGAAAGATCGACAAATGATTTTAGTTTCAACGTTCAGATGTGTTTGAGAAGGTATTACAGTTTGAATACGGGTTCTCATTATTGTTTTAGATTATAAGGTCGTGAGGTTTAATTCTTCTAAATCTACTAATATTGTTTCGTACATTTAAGACGTCTTCTATTTCAGGATTAATATGCATCTGCAGAAGGTCATTGTGACGAATTGCGTACTTTTTAATTACTTCCGTTACAAGATCAATCTGCAAATCACGATGCAAGTCATTATTTCTAATATACCATGGGGCATTTACTATTCCCCGAAGGACTTTGTTTTGGAAAGTTTATATTATTTTTACATTTGTTTTCTTTGTACAACCCCATAATTGGATACAATATGTCCAAACAGGCTTCAGTATCTGCTTATATAATACAATTTTATTCTCAATGGACATTTCCGAATTATGTCCTAGCAACCAATAAAGTTTTCTATATCTAATTGAAAGCCAAATTGAAAGCATAGTTATCTTCGCATGCAAGATTTTATCTGTCATAAGGTGTAGCCGGCCATAACCCAATTGAACTCTATGAGTGCGGGCTTAGGTTAGGACAGACCATCGTTGACCTCGATACTCAACACCTTTTCAAGAGTTGAAAGGCTACAACAGTATCTATAGAGAGAAGCTTACAGAACAATTCCAAATTTGGTAGACCCTGTAAAGCTCGTCCGTCTATGCAGAATGAGAATGCGGAAACTTGCTGCTACATAAAGACCTTACAAATGGATGAAGACAAGTTGACGCACTCTAATGCAACATCTAAGAATTGTACAAAACTCGCAAGACCTACAGATGAGCTACGATCTTTGAAGAGTCTGTATACATCTACTGCCTGAATACGCTGACAATATTGACAATCGTGAGAACATAGCCAGCTGTCACGGGCTTTCCAATGCGCCCTAGGTGACGTCCGCTTAGCGTGCTGATTTGTGAGGCAGCTAAATCAGCACATAAATATTGCTTGGCCGAATGCCAATTAATGATATTATCAAGACGTAACAAAAGTCAAACGAACACATATTCATAAACCCCCTCTCATCACCAACAGCATCTCGATCTCAATGATCCGTGATCCATCATAATAATTGTATTGTAAGTAATAGGCCCTGTACACTGCGACCAGAAGAGATCTATTGTGTTGGCCTCTAATGTTTAACCCAGGGAGCTGTTGAGGCTCTTTATAAACCTCAGCACCCTTTTTGGTTCCATGTTTTCTATATCGGCAGGACTTAGAAATGCCTTTTGCATATGGACCGTTCTGCCCCTTGCCACTGCAGGGCATTCGCAGAGTATATGTTCCGTTGTCTCTTCCTCCTCTCCGCATAGCCGACAGGAGTCATCGTCGGATAGTCCCATCTTTTTGAGATGGTATCTTAGTGGCCAGTGCCCAGTAAGAAAACCCGTTAGTATCCTTAGGTCTTCTTTGTTTAGCTCGAGTAACTTTTTTGCCTTACTACGAGCTGGTCTTATGAATCTTTTTGCTTGTCTCTGTCCTTTGGATTTCGTCCAGTGTTCGGCAAATTGATCATCTTCCCATTTCCTGAATTTTGAGTATACGTAGCTCAAAGGTAGCCCAAAGTAGGGTTCAGGACCAGTGAGCAGGCGTGATGCGCCTCTTCTCGCCAGGCAATCCGCTCGTTCATTGCCATCAAATCCCTCATGACCTGGTATCCAAGCAACGGTGACCGTATTGTCCTTGGCCAGATCTTCGAGGAGATTAAGACATTCCCAAACCAACTTTGACCTGATCGTGTATGATCTTAGGGCCTTAAGAGCTGCTTGGCTGTCTGATAGGATGTAGATGCGGGCACCTTTAGCGCGCCTTCGTAAGCATTCTCGGACACATATCTCTATGGCGTGAACCTCCGCTTGAAAGATGTCTGGTGATTTTCCCAGTGCTATAGCTCTTTGGAACCTAGGCCCATAGACCCCAGCCCCGGTGGCATCATCTTCCATCTTCGAACCGTCGGTGTACCAGATTTGTGATCCCGATGGTATTACGAATTGGTTTGTTCTCCATGTGTTCCTGTCAGATATGACTATCTTAAATTTTCTGGAGAAGCGCAGCTTTTTAAGCATGGTATCTGATACCTTGATCACAGGATCATTTTGGAGCATTTGTAGTACTCGAAGGTGTCCTGTGAGGTTTCCTGCTTTAAGATTTGATATATCAGGGAGCCTGAGGGCACTGAGGCCAGCTTCCTTCTTTACAGCTAAATGTAAAGGCAGAAGGCTGAGCATTGCCCCTATGGCTGCAGTTGGACAAGTTTTCATTGCCCCCGTTATACCAACGCATGCTAAGCGATATATCTTGTTTAATTTTGTTTGTGCCGTTATTTGTTCGGTTTTTGGCCACCATGATATCGCTGCATAGGTGATCATTGGTTTGATGATCGTGTTGTATGACCAATAGATCATTTTTGGTTTTAAGCCCCAGGTTTTACCGAAAAGACGGTGGCACATAAAAATTGCCTTTGTCGCCTTTTTGGTGACTTGATCAAGGTGTGAATTCCAGGTGAGAGTTTTGTCTAGGATTACTCCTAGATATTTTACCTCTCTTGAAAGGTCAATGACTGCGTTATTCAGCTTGATCGGTTTTAGTTCTAGTTTTCTCTTTCTTGAGAATGGTATCATGACTGTTTTCGATGGATTTATGGTCAATCCTTTGTTCTGACACCATTTGTAGGTTAAGTTTAGGGCCCTTTGCATGATCTCCGATATCGTGGAGTCATGCTTGCCCCTAACAGTGATTACTACATCATCTGCATATCCTTGTATAATGTACCCCGATTGTGTGAGGTGGTCTAGGAGTTCATCTATGACTAAAGTCCATAGTAGAGGAGAAAGTACTCCTCCTTGAGGACAGCCCCTAGTGGCCTTTACAGTCTTTTGTGAGCCTCCATACGCCAGATTGATGATTCTGCTTTCTAACATATTTAGAACCCATTTTATGATTAGTGGGGCAATGCCTTTTCTTATCATAGCTTTTTTTATGGCATCGAAGGAGGTATTGTCAAACGCTCCCTGGATGTCAATGAAGGCACAGAGAGCCGTTTCCTTTTCTGCCAGAGCTTTTTCAATAGTCATTGTAAGGCTATGTATGGCAGTTTCGGTAGACTTGCCGGCTTGGTATGCGAACTGGCTCGCATGAAGTGGGTTACCCGTAAGGAACTGATCCCTTATGTATTGATCCAGGACTTTCTCCATGGTTTTTAGTATAAAAGAGCTAAGGCTGATGGGGCGGTATGATTTCGCTAATTGTTCTGATTTCCCACCTGCCTTTGGTATGAAAACTACCTTGACCTTAGTCCAGCTCAATGGTACGTGGCCTAGAGATAGGCTGGATCTAAAGACCCTAACGAGTTGAGGAGCCAATAGATCCATACCCTGTTGTAATAGACAGGGGTAGATGCCATCAGTTCCTGGCGATTTAAACGGGCTAAAGGACGAGATCGCCCATTTCACCCTGTCTCGTTGAAATATCTTTCCGGATAGACTATAATCCCATTTTGATACCGTGAGATCCTGGTGCCTCATCGGTAAGAGTGGGTTGGCCATGTGGATGCATTCTGGGAAGTGTGTGTCAAGAAGAAGTTGACAGGTTTCCTCAGGGGTATCAGTAAATTCCCCATTTTGCTTTTTCAGAGAGCAAATGCCATTTGAGTGATCGCGAGCGAGGACTTTTTGGAGTCGTGTAGCTGCAGGGAAATTTTCTATGTCCTCGCAGTGTTTTCTCCAAGTCACTCGTTTTGATTTTCTCAGTTCTTTATTGTACTCAGTTAGAGCTGTTCTGTATTGGCACCAATTGCCGTTGTTCTTAGCTCTATTGAAAAGTTTTCTTGCCGTGCTTCTAAGGACGTCAAGTCTTTTATTCCACCATGGAACATCTCTTCGTGTTGTCCTATTTTTGAGGGCACAGCTGCTTTCATAGGCGAAGGTTATGTTTTTTTGGAGCTGTTCGGATTCAATTTCCAGCTCCGGGATGGTTCCCAGTGGAACTAAAGAACGATTTAGTTCTGATTCGAGGACTAACCGATAGGTTTCCCAGTCAGAGGATTTCGGATTCCTGTAAACTGTGTTTCTTATGGAATAAGCCTCCAAGTCGAATCTGATGTGATTATGGTCCGACATGGATACTTCTCCGGAAACATGCCAGTTTGTGATGATATTATATATAAATGGACTTGCCAAAGTGAGATCTAGAACCTCTTGACGAATCGCATTTATGAAGGTTGGTTCTATCCCTCTATTTACCACCACCAAATTTTTAGCACAAATATATTCAAAAAGGGACTCACCTCTTTTGTTTATGTTAGTGCTCCCCCAAACCGTGTGGTGGGCATTGGCGTCACAGCTGAGGATCCACTGTAGTCTCCTTGCTTTGCAGTATCCTACCAAAGCCGCTACCTCCGAGGTTGGTGCGTCGGAGGTGTCTCCAGGGAGGTAAGCAGAGGCGATAACGACCTTCAGATCCCCTCCCTTTTGACCGGCTTTTGGTATTATGATGAGTGCCGCCACCAAATCTCCTTGAATAAATTCTGAAATTGGAAAAGTTGTTTTAATTAAGCTTTTATTTATCATAAGAGCTGCTCTCGGACGGGCATGCTGTTTATCGTAAATTAACTTACAGGTTTCTTCATTTGGGAGCCCTTTTACGGCTCCTGAAAAGGTCCATGGTTCCTGGATCATGGCTAGATCTAGGTCTTCTTTAATAAATCTCCTACTTAGGACACTAGAAGCTGCCTTAGCATGGTGGAGATTTATTTGAAGGCACTTAAGTTGCCTTCCGGTGTTATTTGCGGATGGACGTCGCATATTTTATTTTCTTTGGTGGCCCCTCTGTGCCACCTTTTTGCCCCTGCTGCTGTTTAGAAGCGCTGCCTCTTCAGGGTCTCGTCTCTCGCATTTTCGAGGTCTGCCAGAGACACGCTGCCTCCGCTTTACTCGGCTTGCAGTGGTACCCGTACCTGTTTTTGTCACCTTAGGCATCGGGTGTCTGTACGAGCAGCTGGGGGTATCTTTCGTTTTGGCTTTCGATATATTAGCCACAGTCTTTGAAGAGCATTGAGCAGGTGTCTTTGCTTTAGGATCCTGGGTGGTCCCTGTGCTTTCGACTGCAGTCTCCTTCTTGGCGACTTTTGGTCTCGGGATGTCCTTATTTCTTGGCCGTAAGTGTACATCACCGAAACAGTAGCTAATGTTGCCATTTAGGGCCTTGAGAGTATTTGCAGACGTTGGGTCTAGAGCTAAAGTGAGCTCCGTCATTTGGGGCCTTTGCACCCGGTTGAGTACTCTCCAGTCGTCTACCCTCAGACCATTGTTTTGACCTTTAACGAGGCTCAAAATTTTGTTGGTGGGGGTTTCTTCCCCAGGGAAGTAGCCGACAAAGATTTGTGGCCGAGGAACTTCTTCCTCGCTCACAGCTTTTAGTTTGGCACCTTCCCATGGTAGCAACGTTGGTATGGTTTTTTCCAACCAGTCGCTTGTCTTTTGGTCCTTGCACGTAAAGGTAAGCCAACCCGGTTTGAATGTGCAACCACGGAACTGGGGCTTGGTAGCATTATCCTGTTGTTTTATTATGCTCTCCAGGACACTATTTTGCACCAATTTTAGTTGGTCTGTGGACCATAGGGTAGCAGGGTAGTCTGTTGGTATCACCCCTATCTTTTTACAGCCAACAACATCCCGGAAGGTGGGTGCCTGTTGAGGTGGTAAGTGTGCAGCCTCAGTAGCCTTCCGTTTTGGAGTGTTGCTCGTTGGAGTTGAGCTGTCCGCTCTTGGTCTTTTGGTGCGGTTGTCCTTGCACTGCACCGGTTCCAAGGCCATTGAACGCGCCTCCTCAATCGGATACCCTGCGTCCAACAATTTCCTTAGGCGTTTTCGTCCAGCACCTGATAGCTTGACTTTGCCAGGATTAACTGACCCAGATGGTCTGTCGATAGCTGTAGATGATTTCGGGGATGCTAGTAAAGCAGCTTCTTCCTCCGCCGATAAACGTGAGTCCATAAATCGCGTGTCATATCGGTATCTGTCTGTCGCGGTCATCGCTCGCAGCTGCTACCTGTTTTGTGAAAACATGTTTACACCTTTGCAGTCACCTTGTCACTATACTTGATTTATCGAACTCTTGAATTATTACATCACACTCGCGCAGTGGCAGAGATGTCAAAGTCAAGGTTGTATTCGGCCAAGCAAAACCGATGTCGACGATACAATCTCGTGCATCCCACATGCAAATGCTGCAACTGCTGGCTGAATGAAACTTTGTTAATGCGCTTTGTTGTGTGTGCACGAAGTGTACCTGCACCTGTACGCAACGCAGCAGTGAAGAAGGCAAATAACAACATAAACGCGATTTGCATGCACAACCACCAACGAGGCGGCAGTATTGTCTATGGCGTTGCAGAAGAGTGCGCGGCAGAGAACAGCTACACTGCACTGCAGTTACTAATAGCGTGCGTTTTTATTTCAACTTCCGATTGACAGTTGTTGTTATGCGCACAAGAATGGCTGACGCTTGGCTAATGGTCGGTCTTCAGTCACATTGACACTTCACCTGAACATGTTCCACACGAACCGCGGTACTCCATTAAGTGGTGTGAATTGGTTGGGAATTACCTGTTGCATTTAATGACGCCTTCAATCAGAACGACTTATCAGATGTGTGCAACGTTTGAACGACGACGCTACGTGCATATTAATGTGTTATGAATAGTTTAACGTGCGTTAGTTGCTGGTTGGTGTCATCTTTATGTCTTCATTAATGAAAGATACATATCACGATTACGCGATCGAGCGATATATATATTTGATGGGAGGTTTTATCCACCCATGGCATTTGGAAACCTGTGACGGTATCGCGAAACGTAATTTTCATCGCGGTGAGTTTGTCGGATTAAATGGGCTTAAGGATCAATTGTTTGAAATTTAAATTAAGCTCAGTCTTTAACTTGAAACAAGTCCCTAATCCAATTATGTAATCGCTCACTGGCTTAAGCTAGATTACTCCCATGAAATCTTTTTATAGCTCTCGATTAATGTGTCTTAATACACACATGTACTTGTACCTATACAGTTGTTTTCTTTGTACATTTAGTTTTACTTTCCCGTTAGTAAAAGCATTCCCAAATGTAAATGCCAATGGCGTCAATTACTGTCAAACGCACATTGCCCAGCATTGCTTAGTCCAACTGGTGTAAATATGACAGGCACTTCCTTTTTTTTGTAATTTTCGAACAAATTAGCAATATGGAATGAGCGGAAATATCTATGGCAGTCAGGTTCGTTTTCGGAGTTAACTTGGAGAACAGATCGTGGCACCTCCCACTCAAGCGAAACGAACTTAAAACATCAATCTAGTTGGAGAATTTGGTACATTGCTCAGAGATGACAGAAATGCCTCTTTTTTTAGAACTACTGCATTTGTTACGTGTGCTACGTAACTGAGGTAGTTAAGTAGTTAACGTATCCAAATGTAGTAAATGTAGCGCTAACTGTCAAAATGTAGTTAGCGTTGTCAGAACCAACCGCCAAACTGAGAAACTGAAATATTCGAAATCTGTTCCGTTTTAATATCTATTGAAATTAAACTTTTTCTACGTACATAGAGCATGTAACAAATGTAGTAGGTAGTAAATGAAACATATCAGTTTACTCGATTTACTACGCGTATTTAATTGAGTAGATTACCTCACGTAATCTGACAGCTCTGACTACTGCATATTATATGTACGCAAATTGTGGGCGACAACCTCCACCAATATTTACTTATTTAGTGTGACATGAGTTTTGCAAATAAATGCCAAGAACGGACGAAAGTGCGTGGCAGAGAGCAGACACATTTAAAAGGCTTTATGTGGCAGCTAGAGTTGCGGAATTTCATTTAACGTTAAAAGAAACTTGTAGGACAACATCAGAAGTATGTCCAACGCGGTATTTTGTCTAAATATTTTTAGGTACATATTACTTTTGTAAAACATCACGCACGCGCTTTTTTGCAAGAGACGGGACAAAGAGATCCGCTTGTCCGCAGTCCTTTCCAATAAAGGCTTGAGAATGAGATCACAAATTAGACGCCTTAAGTGTCATTATCATCATCATCATACCCACAATTATAGATACTGAAAACTAAAATAAACACAAATTCCGGCGACCAACATTTCTGCAATCATTTGAAAACATTTTAATTTCTAAAATGAGAGTGGTATCTAATTAGTGTCAGTAAATTAAGCCAAAAGTCCAAAACCAGTTATATGAAATAAATAAATACTAGTCCGTTCATCACTTCCGGAAGCCATTTTGTTTTATATTTATATTTATTTATTTATTTTCAATCACTTCCGGAAGCCATTTTGTTTTATAGAAAACCGAAATTTCGTTAGCCATTAGTATAAAAATATCAACATGCTGAACTTTCCCATAATTCCTACCACATAAACTAGAGGGCCGACCAAAATATGTGTCATGTATTGTTAGGTTATGCTGTCGCTTTCAGTCATACGGCTTAGATCTGGCAATCTTTAATCTTCCGTGTTACGAATGTCTGATTACGTAACTGAAGTATAAACCATAGACAAAACATACTGAGACCCCCAACATAACACTGATAGGAATACAAAATGGCGAATTTGAAAAAAAACTGAGGGGGCCAGCGGCAAGAGGATTGTGAGTTGGGGGTCTCAGTATGGTTTGTCTATGGTCTCTGGTATAAACTACAACTATGCTACTAGAACTTTTCAGCTTTTGAAAATAATTTGTGTGTTGAAAAAAACACTTGATTTTTGGTATATCAATTCTCGATGCGTGGAAAGAATAACTGGAAATAAGGGAAAAAAACAGCAATGGCTTGATTAAAGCATTTTGCTTTGCCTGACTCACAATTTTTGTACGGAGTTTCTTTTCCTGTAAATTGAGTCTCAATTATTTAAGACACATACCTGAATCCTGTACTTATACAATCTTGAGTGTTGTTCGCGGCGGAGTCCTGGGGCAACTGACAGATCTTGACTCCGTTGAGAAATGGGCGAAATTCATAGCCATTTACATTTTTGCAAGCTCTTTTTATTTGTCTTTAGGATATCCGATTAATTTTAACTGCATTTGTTAGAGTAATTAACACATAACCTGTGCTTTGACCAACTAACCAATTGTTGGCATGGTTACAAATCCCGAAAAATATTTAAAACGCAGTCAAACAAAAAATAACAAACCGTCGTCGTCCAACAGCGAATATGCAAATTTCCTCGTTCAGATTACATTTCGATGGTGGAAACTCTAATTGGCAGTGCAGCTGCCCTATAGGCCAATCTCTCATTCTGGAGTGTAGATACTAGGCGAAACAATAGTTCGTTGCGATATTTGCACTAGACCATGGCATGATGTTTCTGATAGTGCGCACACCTTTTTTTTACATGCACCTCAGAGCTGGCGAAGCTCATTCAATTTTGCTTCGCTCTCTGACATGCACGAGTAATTGGGACATGCCAGGTACCTATCTGACAATGATGGCAATTTGGGAAACAATTTATGTTCGACTTAAAGTATTGTTAGATGCAGCGTAAATAAAAAATAAAATCCGCCAGACGATCAGTGCAATGGAGCCACAGTCTTTGAATTTGATAATTTGATAAAGGCTCGAGAAAAGTGATGAATCTTTAAGGGAGTGTTGTACCTTTGACAGAACATCAATTTGAAGAATATGCAGCGCTGAATCTCAGACAATATATCTTTCAAATTAGCACAGAATGCAATTCGGTCTATCCGGAGACACACAGAGGTCCTAATTGCCTTTAACAGAGAGTTACCTTTTTGCCGGTCTATACCTTCCGATTTTAGCCTTATTCACAACTGAAGCCACTTCTGTGCTAATATTTGAAAAGCAACCGAAAAAGAAGTGGAACTTGTTATGACTCGTTGGGTTGTTATTCCAAACAGAGACAATACTGAGACCACCAACTTCGGCCGATTTCCCGTTACTTGCCTACAAGCTATATTTAAATGGGGTGGCAAACGCTAAGTGCGTTAGTATTGTTACATAGAAATTCGTATTGGCAAATGTCACGTAACTTCAAAAATTCCGGCTCACCAACACGCTCGCACCTTGGATATGCCACTTCCGCTGTTGACAAAGCTGCTGACAGCGTTCATAAAATTTTGTCCGTTAAATTTGAAATTATTTATACACGTGTGGATAGTATTTTTTGTAGGAATAAGTGTACATTTGTTTAAAATATTTATGAAAAATTGTCAATGCAGAATGGTTGCATGAAAATAAAAACATTTTGAGCAAGTTTTCTTCAGTTATTAAAGAAAAATTCACACAATAAATCGATCTTAATGATATCGAAAAGAGGTAAATACACAACCATATGAAACCTATATTTTAGATATTTTTACTAACCAACCAAATCAAATTATTCGCCTTTTAACAATTAATAATAACTAACCAATGGCATTCAGTTATGTAAAAATGTGGAATTCCCGAACTCTTTCACATTTCCCCACGGTTTCCGCGGTTGGCAGCATTTATTTTTGTAGTTTTTGTGTGTTTTTACATGTCACACTGATTATTTTTTGACATAACACCGATAGGAATACAAAATGGCGAATTTGAAAAAAAATTGAGGGGCCCAGCGGCAAGAGGATTGTGAGTTGGGGGTCTCAGTATGGTTTGTCTATGATTCCAAACTCCGATGAACGAAAAAAGACAGTATTTGGATCGGATTGGTGGCAAATAATTCCGAACTAATTCCAATTAAATGAAAAAGCAACAAAAACACCGGTGGAAATATTGTATACCTCGCTCGTGTTGATGCACCTCGGGCAGAATGAGACATGTGAAAGAAACGAAAAGTCTATAGATATAGACCAGTGGTGCCATTTTTGCATTTCTTATGCTAAATCTAGCATATTGAAACTTTAAATTGCATATAAATATAAATAAAATATGCTATATGCAATCTAGCATACTTAATATTTTTAACATAAAAACGCAAAGACTTTAGAAGAAATATTTTTGTGGTACCTATATTTCGCTATACAAATAACGAACGCATCCATCAAAATGTTCTCTATTTGGCATTTCTGAAGATTTTTATGACAATTTTTCAATTTAAAGTGTTAAGCCTGAAAAACAATAATCCAAGCAAAAGTCAATTGCACGTGAGCCGTGAATTGCTGCTCAATTAAATTTAAGTTTCTTCCTAATTGGACAGCCGAATCCGTATATTTATGGCTTATTGTTTTTTTAACTTGTTTTTTTCTTACAGTCGTTTTTTAAACATTAGTATATTCTATTTTATTCCTCCATATAATTTAGCATATTTATTTCTTAATTTAGCATATTCCGTCAGAAAATTTCTGGCCACACTCGAATAGACTCGAAGTAGGGAACAAAAAGAGGGATATCCAGATGTGGCACATAAAATCATGGCTGATGCCAAGTTCACATCTGTGGTCTGAATAGAAAAAAAGAGTTCCTCAAAAGATATTAAAATAGAGGACGAACAAAAGAACATCTACGAAATTACCAAACAAAAAACACTCAAAAAACTTAAAAATTGGATTTTTGAGTTGATTTAAAATTGGTAAAGTTGACGTTTGATTTGACAGCCACCAGCCGCCATCACTTATGTACATCGGGCCTTAGCAATAAATATTTTTAGTCTCGACTTTAAATCCATTGCTGTCGCTAACAATGCCTTTGTGCGCAATTGATGGAATAGTGTACAACATGTTTCATTTTGCTTGGATGTATGTATCATGTTTTTGTCTTGAACGAAATGGTTATTTATGCTATATTGTTGATACGTGTGCGGTTGGTTTTGAGATTGCGCGTATGCTTGAGCGCTTATCGCATTTTGCGATGTTGAAGGTTCACAGTTAATGAACTCCTGTGGTTTATTTGGAGCATATGGTTTACGACCGCCAGAAAAAGGTGACAGAAGATGCACATATGAAGACGCTGCAGCGCAAAACAAGGGCAGCGAGGGAAGAGTATCGAGCCAGGAGGAGGGAAGAGAAGAAAATCCTGCGTAGAAAGAAGAGGGCCTACGCAGCCTCCCAGCTCAATATCGAAGAGTCCTGCGATGGAAAAAACTTCCGGAAGTTCTATAAGAAAGCAAAGAACTGGCTGCTGGCTTCAAGACCGGAACGCAGGCTCTTCGAAACAGTGAAGGAAACCTAGTCACCGAAGCGCAGGGAATAGTAGATGTGTTTAAGCAGCACTTCCAGCAGCTACTATTTATATGGGCCTCATGTAGAGAGAGTGTTAGGGCAAGAAGAGAACCCACGTCCAATCAATGAAGAACCAGTTCCACCACCCAGTATAGAAAAAGTTGACTTAGCGATAAAAAAGCTAAAGAACAACAAGGCCGCCGGCTCTGATGGTTTACCAGCGGAGCTCTTCAAATACGGGGGTGATGTTTTGGTAGGGCGCATGCACCAAATCATCAACCAAGTATGGGTGGAAGAAAGCATGCCCGATGACTGGACTATCAGCTCCATATGCCCCATCTACAGAAAAGGCGATCCTATGTCTTGCAAGAATTATCGAGGCATATCCATGCACCGGATTTCCGGCGAAGAATTACCTTAGGAAACCGCTGCTACTTTGGTTTGGCAAAACAATTGGGTTCAAAACTCCTTACTCGAAGGACAAAATGTATGCTTTACAGAACCCTTATCCTGCCAGTTCTGCTTTATGGCGCCGAGTGCTGGACGATAAGCAGGAAGGGAGAGCTGATACTGGGCTCCGGATTTTGGTCCTGTGTGCGAGGAGGGCGAATGGAGGAGAAGATACAACCGCGAACTCTATGAGCTGTACCAAGATGTGGATGTAGTCCAAAAGGCCAAAATACGTCGACTACATTGGCTCGGCCACATCGAGCGAATGGACAATAATGCTCCAGCTAAGAAGACCGAACCTCCGTTTCAAAGACCAAGCCATCGCGGATGACAGAGCGCTTGGAAGCAGCGTGCCCGGGATCGCAGAGCATGGAAGGCTACAGTGTATCTGGCAGAGACTCTTCACGGGTCGGGAGCCCGTCAAGTAAGTAAAGTAAGTTTAAAAATTCTCGGACCAAAAAAAGTAAACATGGTCTGCTAAAGATACAATAGAAACCCTAACCTTTTCCCTTTAAGACTGTTTCTAGGCCCAAAAACAATCCTTCAGAGCTTGTTTTCGAACAAGTACTATTCATTAAGGTAGCCATCACGAAACATATCTTAAAATACAAAAGCATATCGCCTTGATTTTCAAGAGAATTGACGCCTACAAATGAGTCAACACAAAATGTGTCTCCTAGCTAATTCTAAAAGCATCACCACATGATTACCAACTACACTTGCTCAAAGAAGAAAGAACCTCTGCTGAGTTATAATATTCTATTGCAATAAAAACACTTTGAGAACATCTAAAGAAATCTTTTCCATTCACTTTTCAGGTGCAACCGGCAGCAAATTACATCAAGACGTTGGCAGCCAAAAGGCGATTTACTGCATTTGTGCAAATTGCCTTTCAAGGAAATGGCATTGGCACGAGACCTGAGATGGGTGGGGAAACTCCTATTTCTGATCGCTTTGCTATACACGATGGCAACAGCTAACGCTTCGGCACAAGGTAAGTTTTAGTAGAAATAATTGCTTTGAATTCCTCTCCTTACAACGGTTAAAAGTCGATTAGTGTTGCTGAAGGAAGTTGAGGCGAAATATGAAATTCGCCTTCACCGGTATTTTCGCAAAGTGAAATTATGGCACATTGAAGAATATTAAGCCGTCCATCAGTTGTGCTAAATTGTTATATGCCGAAAATATTTGTAAGGGTTCAAAACTAAAGTTCATGTAACTTAGCAAAGAGTTCTTTGGTTCAGCGCGGTGTCTCATTTTCGTATAAACACTAGCTGTTTTTTATTATCAGCTATGATCCATATAGATCATCGATTACATGCACTTACAACAACAGCACATGATCCTGCTTCTCATCGAGATCACGAATATGATCTGAAAATGAATTCCACTATTTCCGGCTGCGTTGTTTCTTTTATTCTTGAATGTTGGTGTGCCTGTAAACCATTGCCACACAATCGCATTGCCAGACTAAAAAATGGAACACAAAATGATTTTTTTCGCATTCAAATAAAGTCCCTGTCCGTATTCCGAGTTATTTTGTTTTTTCTCGTTCTATAAAGGTATGTCCAGACCAGCCAAACATTTGATAAACAATTTAAATGAAGGTTTTTCCTTCATGTTCCATATTTATTTCTAAAACACTTATTAAATAAAACAATTTTTATGAAATGCTTAGAAATGTTTTGCTGGTTTGGATCTGGACACCAAAAAAACGTTTATGAAATGTTTCACAGTTACCCAATCGTGATGGGAAATAATTTTTGTTTTACAAGTAGGTATCCCTGCAGAAAGTGAGCGCTGTTTTTCGATTATTATTTGTTTTTAAATAAAATAAAAATATCCAGAAAAGCTTTGAATACCTAATGAGAAAGTGATACATTTAATTTAATACGATTATTTGAATTAAATCGCGTGTCGCGTGATTGCCGAGACCAAAATTACAAAAATAAAAACTTTACTCACTGCTAATAATCCCAACACATTATTTACTTCTAGTTCAAAACAAGCCCAAAACAGGATAAAGTTGAAACATCTCATAAACTTTTACCCCCGTATTATTAAACAAATATGCAAATGTAAGTTAGCTAGTAGACGTCAGATAGCATACAACAATTTGACGTAACTGCTGAGTAACGAGTTAATAACTTTTACGCGGTGTTTATTAATACGGGGGCTAATAAATAAATTTCAGAAATCTTTTATAAATGTTTATAAAATCTGTCCGATTTGCTTCACACACATTTCATAACCATTTCTGAAATGTTTCGGTGGTCTGGACACACCTTAATATGCCAAGATAAACTTAAGCGGTAACAGCAAAATATTGTTCATGTGTTGCATATTTGAACACAAAATACTAAATTTGTTTCACGAAAATATTTCTGAAAAGAAAAATTATCCAAATTTGATTCAAATATGGTAACACCCCCGACTTTGCAATTGAAATGACATGTGCCTTGTGTGACGTCACGTTGAGAAGAATATTTGCAATATGGCTGGTGGCAATATGATGTTCGTAATACCCTGTATTATCTGTTTTGTTTTGGAAAGCAACTGTTGCCACAATTCCAAAATTAAACTTTTCAATGATCCGTTTTGTTTTATTTTCGTGATCTGATCTGAATCAGATCACGCTGATAATAAAAAACAGCTACTGTAGCGAAACTTTTGCAAATGAATCGTCAGAGCAAAATAGCCAACGATATTATTCGGTTGCTGTATGCAGTGATGCCAACCAAGGCTTTTTCATGCCTTTTAGGCATTATTTCATTAGTTAAAACTTTAAGGTTTGTTTTTCTTCAAAAAGGCATCTTTTTTTATTTCAAATTTTTTTCTAATTGTTTTTTGCTTCAACATACTAACTTTTTATTTTTTTAATGTATGATTTCGAGGACCACGACGATCTGACTGATTTTTGATTTATTGTTTCAGTTTACGTAAAATTATTTTAGGCATTATTTTATCGAAAAAGGCATCTTTTTTTCTCAACTTAGGCATTTTTTCGTTAAAATTGGTTGGCAACGCTGGCTGGTAATACATTTTCTTTACACAGTGAACCCAATTGAGGGATGGGAATAGGGAACTAAAAAAGCTTCATTTCCACTAAGAATATCGTTTACAAAAGAATAACACGAGAAAATATTTTAAATGGCAATGCCCGACGTCCACTAAGTGAGAAACGCGTCAATTTCGAATACATCACATTTGACTCTGATGTACGATGGTCTCTCAGTTATATGCAACTAACGCGTTTTACTCAGTTGGAGATTGTTGCTCAACACGTGTTCGGGTAATGTACGAGACTTCGTGTTGCTCGTTTAACATTGCTGCGCGTTTAACAACGATTTAACAAAAATGTTTTGCATGTTATCTGCCCAACCAATATGAGTTGTACTGGGTGCAGCGAAGTCCATGTCCCTGTTCGAATTGAGCAATTTCCAATTGGAATCAATTTATTATTATTATTTATTAACAGGTAATTACAAAATTGCAATAAGGTCTGTATCGCATAAAGTATCAATAAATCTTGTATGTTCCGTGGACGAAGGACAAAAACAGAAATCTTTAACTTCGTACATCTTCGTTACAAGTTGCCCGAATGCGATGAAGTAAAAAGTATATGCCGCTTGATATTTAGTCCGACGTCTAGTCTTCTGGGTAATTCATAGGAATTAGGTGAGTAATTTTACCCTTATGCGAGTCCACAAATGAACAGAAACGTGTTGAAATAAGTAAAGTAGGAACATATTTTTCCGGAAATGGGAAGAAAGAGAATTCTTATAAAAAAAAAATGCATGTCCGTGTTCGTATGGCACCATAGGCCTAACTTCTCATAACCTCTTAACCTTTTATTAGTGAGTTTAAATTTTAAAATTTGTTCCCGAGTTTGAAAGGCTGAATTGTAAAACTTTTCGATACCAGTTATGCTCTCCGTAGGACTGCTACTTTTCCGAATATCAAATAAATCAGTGATTGATTTTAAACATTTTTCCGAAATTTTGTTACCCAAAGCCAACAACTTCCAACTGTAGGGGGAGTTGGGGCACCTTGATACGATTTTCTTAGGAACTCAAAGAAAAAAGGCAGCATATTGACAGAAATGACAAAGTAAAATATTTGATTTGTTCAGTGTCTTTCTAACAACCTTTCATCAGATGTACTCTCAGATCCATTCACAAAAAATATTAGGACCTATTTATTAAAAAATGGAATCTGTATCGAACTGCACCACTTTCGGGCAGCGTTGCCAGTTTGGGGGTTTTCCCCCCAGAACTAGGGGTTTTTTTGACCGACGGGGGGAAATCTGGGGGGAGAAATTATTTAGGGGGAAATCTGGGGTTCTTTTTTTGTAATTGCGTTCAATTATTTTTTTCTTCTCACTAAAAGTATCGTAAGTGAACATTAAAAGCTATAAAGCAACACCCACAAACCAAATAAATGCATGTTCCATTTATGCCAATTCCATTCCAACGCATTCCAATATTCATTGGAGCCAGGATATTAATAAACCCCTATCTGAAGCTACATACATCACACACTATTGCATTTGCGAAGAGTTCACAATCATATGAGAAGCAATAAATAGAGCGAGACTTTCTTTGTATTGTGTCTCTTGCCAAAACCAATTTGTGATTGTTCCTGGATCGGGATGTATCAATTTTACCCCTTCCGATCAAATGATCAAAATGTTCATGAGCAGATGTACAAAAACAAAGATTAAGACAACGAGAACTATATTTTAGGACTTATTTATGAAAGTTGATTATTTTTACTTATTAGCTAAGTTTTTCTTATTAAATCTTGAAATCTGAATTCACTTCCTTTTTTTTTTAAATACGTATACATTAAAAAATCTTTTTAATTCTTTAAACTCGTGTCTTTGTATTTAATCTTAAATTTACATACATAATTTGAAAAAAAAATTGGGGTTTTTTTTTTAGAAAATAGCTTAATCTGGGGGTTTTTCAGATTTGTCTGGGGGGAAATATTTCAACCGTCTGGCAACGCTGCTTTCGGGGTACATTGATACATGTCAGGATATCGCAGAAGCCACTGCAACTTCATTGATGTAAGTTCTATCCGTTATTCGTTCGTACGTTCGCACCATTTTCCTTTGAAAAAATACAAATATTACGTTGTATTTTACATAGAGAAAATTTGTGTTGCAAATTACGCATCAAACTACACGGGGGTCGAGTGTATCAATGTGCCCCAACTTACTTTACAGAAAATAATTATTAAATGCAGTTAGAGCAACGTTTTATAACAAAATTTTAAGCAAATATCACATTATGAAGGACATTATACTACCAAATAACTTCATAAGAAACTGTTAGCACAAATATACGAAAAAAAAGACTCACTGGAAAGAAATGACAAAAATTTACTTTCAGACGTGCGAAACACTTTTGTGCATGTTGGGCCCAAAGCGCTGACTGAACAGTGATGTCATCCAGATATGTTTTTGCGTTGATAGACATGTTGCGCTGTGTGCTTCGTTGAGTGGTCTGCTGCATCAATGTGCACCATGTATCACTGTACCCCATCCCCCCTACTTGTATACTTGGTAATCTAAAAAATCTACCACTTTCCGAAGAGGAACCTACCTAAAACTACAGCCATCAAACAGTGAGTAATAAGCAATCAAATTTCCATCTACTTCGAATGTGGAGGATCGAGCTTTAGCCACGTCAATACTTGGCAACTCAGTATCCCTTATGCGTTGCAAGTTTCAAGTATTGGCCGGTAAGTGTTTGACTGGAATCGTCATTCGATGATACCCCATACCACAGTTAAAAAAAAAAATATTTCAAATGTTTACTGATGACCGCCTATTCACCGGACTACAAGTTCACAAAGTACAAGAAACCACTTGTTCTCTCTCCGCACCAACAATAGTAGGTATATGGAATCGATATTTCCTGCACATTCCCATTTTCACTATGCTCGCCAATTCATCGGAGCGATTCCATCGGCTGGCAATTATTCGCCATGCTCGATTCCGGTCGGTCCTTATTAAAACGTGATCTTATGAACAGATAATCACCAGCCATTGTTATGTCTTTATTCGCCTTTGTTCGACAGATATTGGTATGCGGTCTTATTGCATTAACACAAATAAATAATAACCTGCAACATTCTGCAGCCGCATTCATAAGACAACATTTTTGTATCAAGCCCAACAGCGGGCACATTGCTATTTTTAAATATAGAACTGCTCTGTGATTCGCACAACAATATGCGGGGCCGTTTAACATTCTCTGTCAGGATAGCTGCCCCCTTGATTCATGACCACATTGAAATACCATTTTGTCTTCGGCATTATCCTTCTGTGTGTGTTTCGCCAAGCAATGCTCCTTCAATTGTGATTAACATCCGCAATACCGATTTCGTCTTCGACTCTGATGTCTGACAAGAGACGTCATCTGATTTATGCTCCAGGCGATTCGCATGAAATGAAGAGCGCTTTGTGTGCAACAGTAAACAAATCGATTTTACTAAGCAACCTCAGCGGGGATATGTGTTTCGGAGCTTGTTGCACTCTGCCAGAGATTGTGAAATGAAAGTCAATGTGCATCTGCCTTGATTGGTAATCTCGAAAGTCGCATAGACAGATAGGAACAAGTTTGATATACGAGTTTGTTTCCCGTTATCCCCAACGACGCACAAGTCATGACATTTCGAATGAAACAGCATTTACGACTTTTTGATATTACACTATGAGACATTGACTTATTTTAAATATAGGTATGGACTGCTAGTAGACAACTTCGCGTTGGTTCCAACATAAGCGCTAGCTCTCGTGGTTCGGAGCGGAATAAATTGGAAACTCACATCTGACGTTTCCATTTCGTTGCAGATATAAGTAGGTACTTTAAGAAATATAGATGTAAGCTATTTGTTTGATGAATTCAATTCTCGTATACTTGAATGTGATATTCTTGACAAGTATTTATTGATCAGAAATGTGATTGAAATATACGCTAAAGTGTTATTACATCATATTTCTAAAATTAATAATGAAAAACAACATAAAAAACTAATTCGCAATAAATATACGAAAATTGTGCAATTTATGAGATAAGGAAAAACGATTTATTGTTTAAATTTTGTTGGTTCCATCTATTATTAATAATATACACTAGCAGAATTTCGAGATGACATCTATTGTAAACAATGGCGCAACAATTTGAATTTCAACCGTTTCACTTGGCAAATCCACTCACGCCCAATAGGTGGCTCTAGCATTCTATGGAGAAATCCAAGATGGTTGTCATTTTGTTTCACTTATTTTTCGCATAGAACCACGAGCGCTAGTTATGTCGGCGTCATTTTCTGGGCAGAGATTGTAGGGAAGTGACATTTCACTAGAAGTCCATGTATAATAAGTCAATACTATCAGATATTCATTGGGGACATTCAAGTATCTAATTTATTTAGTGTGACAGCTGTCTGACTAGATGCATCTCGGTTTTGATTGGCTGAAATCGGTCATATGAGCAGCTGCTTCAGTTGACGTTTATGGAGGGGTAGCCGTAGCCGACGAAGCTAGTCAAGAAATTCGTGACTGAGTACCAAGTTGACAGTTCGCATATCTATATATATAAAAATTGAGGCTTAAAATTGTGTTCGTTTGTCGCCGATTCACGCCTTAACGCATTTACCGATTTTAACAAAACTTTCACACATCTTTGGTATTGGTCTATATATGGGTTTTGTGAAGTTTGGTTGAAATCGGAAAATGTATGTGTGTGCTGTGCGTTTTTTTTTTATTTTGTTTGTCTTAAATCAGGATGAAAATCAGAATCAAAAAATTCTCAACAGGTGGCGCTGTAGGCTGTAGGTTTGAACCGATTTTGTATCTGGAAAATTCAAACGGTAGGTGACGTCAATACCAAGGTTTGTTTGTATATACGGTCTTCGTATGTTTATTGGTTAGACGAGTTATCGGCATTTTAGTGAACATACCTGTGTTGTCGACCTGTGGAACCATTCAATTAATTTCTATGGTACAATGAAGGGGAGGTATATTGTGTTGGTTATTCGTATACTATCATTTTAACAAATTGACCACTCGCCCAAGTAGTCCAGCATACCAGCCACTGAGCCACCGTGTTCACAAGTCGCAACTACCGATATTTAATGTTCTATAGCACCTTTATCCAATGTGAAGTGGAAAAAAAAATATCTGAACGGTGATTCTTACTTCCCGCGCAAACTTCCCAAACTGCTCATATTCTGCTTTGTTTGATTTGGTTGATTGAGAAAATCTGACCGGACCAACTCGATTCAATCATTAGCGCAGAAAAAACGATCAAGAAATCTATGAAGTCGTTCAATAGAGAGGTTCAACTAAAGGGATGTTAATTTAATCGATTTTAGGCGGTACGAAGTTCGCCGGGACAGCTAGATTTGTATATAAATGTATTTGTCTAAGGTAGCTTTTGGTGAGCGAGACCTTTTTGGAGCAAATTCTTCAGCTTTGTAGGCCATTCTGAAGTTAGTTAATCTGCAAAAAATCACTCATTATTTTATTTTATGGGATTGTTAAAAAAGTTAATAAGAAAGTTTTTTTTTTTGTTTTTATGCAGTGAATCACGTTTATACGAATTTTAGTTAAACATATACATTGCTTGTCCTTTTTAATGAATTCGAATCGAAATCACCTGTCTGGTTCTCTTTGATACAGGCGCTGTTGCTCTGGGAGTGGCATGAAAAAATTCGCCATTATCTTCATAACCTTTTAACGTCCATTTCGGTCCTACATTCCATTGACCCATTAACCGTTTTTTACGAGTACTTTACAACATCCGCTTAAGGGGATAAAAGGTAAATAGGAGCAACACACATCTTGGTCTTCTGCCGGTAACGTGTTTAAGTCTTCAGACACCGATCTCTATTTATAGCAATAATTCCATAGCAAATTAATGCGAATCGACAGAAGGGAGTTGACGTTTGTTTGAAAAATTGAATTTACTCGAATTTGATTCTCTACCTCAATGGGAAATATTTCATAATTGTTAACTGGGCTTTGTTTGTTGTGATATGTGTGCGACAGTACGTAACCATTAATTCCTAGTAAATTGAGCAATTCATTTATAGTTCAAATACAACTCAAACTCTGCTAAGGTTTGTTTATAATTTCTTTAATAATCAGTACTGTTTTTTTTTTTTCTTCCGCCATCTCCTTCAAGTCATAAACCAAAACCACATAGTAATACATTACCAGCTGAGAGTAAAAGAAGAAGCAAAGCAAAAAGTACGAGCTAAAAGCTGCCTTCAAAATTGTTAGGTGGCAAAGAATGTTTCCGATGCATGAGTTTAAAGGCACACATTCCGCACACTCAAAAATCTAGTGATCTTAAGCCGACTAGATTGGTCTGGACTAGATGCAACTTGAACTAGATTGGTCGGTAACGTCATAGGTACCTACATCAGTCACGAATTTCTTGACTAGATTCGTTGGCTACCTCTCCATCAAGGTCATCTGAAAAAGCTGTTCATGTGACCGATATAGGCCAATCAAAATCAACTAGATACTTGAACGTGCCCATTCGCTTGCAGCTAAGAACTTTGACAGTTTGTTTGAAGTACTATTCCTCAACAATTTTAAGCACTTAACAACAAATTGAGAGTTTTCGAAAGTATTTAATTTTTAAATGCGGGGGGAGTCCGGTAGGAAACCTCGAAGAAACTTTTATTTCATATTTTCTGATGTCTATACCTACTTATTATAAAGGGTGATTTTTTAGCTGGTTTGGTTTTGGCAACACTGGTTTTGACAGCTGACGTGTGTTTAGTACCTTGTGTCACTGCCAAACAGCTTCAGTTTGGTTTGCAATTTAACCATGGATCGTCTTACAAATGAACAACGCTTGCAAATTATTGAATTTTACTATCAAAATTCGTGCTCGGTTCGAAATGTTCATCGCGCGCTGCTTCCATTTTATGATCGGCATTCTCGACCTTCTGAGCAGTCTATTCGGAAGATTGTGACCAAATTTCGCACCAAATTTACTTTGTTGGACATTAAACCACCAACACGTTTACGTACTGTGCGTAGTGAAGAAAATATTGCGGCCGTATCAGCTAGTGTGACAGAAGACCGCGAAATGTCGATTCGGCGCCGTTCCCAGCAGTTAGGCCTTTGTTACAGCACTACGTGGAAAATTTTGCGGAAGGATTTGGGCGTAAAGCCTTTTAAGATACAGCTGGTGCAAGAACTAAAGCCAGCCGACCTACCACAACGCCGAATTTTTGGTGAATGGGCTCTTGGAAAGCTGGCCGAGGATCCGCTTTTTTATCGAAAAATTGTGTTCAGCGATGAGGCTCATTTTTGGTTGAATGGGTACGTAAATAAGCAAAATTGCCGCATTTGGAGTGAAGATCAGCCAGAAGCATTGCAACAGCTACCAATGCATCCCGAAAAAGCCACTGTTTGGTGCGGTTTATGGGCCGGCGGCATTATTGGGCCATATTTCTTCAAAGATGATGCGAATCGCAGCGTTACTGTCAATGGTGAACGCTACCGAGCGATGATAACAAACTTTTTTTTGCCCGAAATGGAAGTTCTTGACTTGCATGATATGTGGTTTCAACAAGACGGTGCCACATGCCACACAGCACGCGAAACAATGGCGCAATTGCGAGGCGAGTTTGGTGAACAGTTAATTTCACGTTTCGGGCCGGTCAATTGGCCGCCTAGATCGTGCGATTTGACACCATTAGATTATTTTTTGTGGGGGTATGCCAAGGCTAATGTGTATAGGGACAAGCCCGCTTTGATTGACGCACTGGAAGCCAACATCCATGCATTCATTCGTGAGATACCGGCCGATATGTGTGAAAGAGTATGCCAAAATTGGACTCAGCGGATGGGCTACCTGAGACGCAGCCGCGGTCAACATTTGCATGAAATTATCTTTAAACATTAAATTGCAAGGTTCCAACTATCGATTCAAATAAATATTTCATTCATTTTTTCGAATTTTTTGTGTTTTTTTTTTAAAAAAAGTTCTAAACCTCTTAAAAAATCACCCTTTATTTAATTCGAAGGAATTAAATGACTGACAGTTCTTTCAATAATTCTTACTACAAAAAAATTTGTTGAGTAAAAACAAGTACGATTCTCAGTCTAGAAAATATATTGCTCTCCCGAAGCCATTTTCTTTTACGAATTTTTAGAGCAAAGGAACAACATTGAGTTAAAATTCAAAAAATTTAAAAATAAAGAAGCACACCTCTTGTGTCCAAAATGATGTGCTGAACAGACAAATGACAGCATGACAGGTAGAACTGTCCCTACTTCCTTGTTATTATTTGGTGTGTTTAATAAAAAACAGAATAAAGTAATACAAGTTAGCACAGCAAGAACTTTTTGCTCCATAAGAAAGAACATGTTCTCCTTTTAAGCTGTCAAAATAATATATGACGAAGAAGAGTTTGGTACTTTAAACTAAATTTATTTTAACTATTAATGAGGATTTCCTCGGATTAAATTTATTCTTTTTTCCCCTTAAAACAATTACCATGTGCGTCCCAAAAAAACAATAATTTTTCGAGCATTACCCAGTAGTGAAGTTGGGTGTAGTTGGTGTTTTCAATGGGTGCGTCTGACAAATACGTTTTTAGATTGAAAGCACAGATGGCGCTCTTACCAAAGTTTACAGCATAGACAAACCATACTGAGACTCCAACTCACAATCCTCTTGCCGCTGGCCCCCTCAGTTTTTCAAATTCGCCATTTTGTTTTCCTATCGGTGTTATGTCAAAAAAGAATCCGTGTGACTTGCAAAAACATACAAAACATGCAAAAATAAATGCTGCCAACCTCGGCAACCGTGGGGAAATGTGAAAAAGTTCGAGTACCACATTTTTTCATTACTGAACGCCATTGGTTAGTTATTATAAATTGTTAAAAGGCGAATAATTTGATTTGTTTGGTTAGTAAAACTATCTAAAGTTGATGTTCTATATACTAGAAACATATTAGAACAAATTGTATCTGAACAAGAAAACTAAATTGGTAACGTCACTTTTCTACGTCAGCCACGAACTGTCAAGTTATTACTTATGTCGTTTTCGATTTGGCAAAAAGATCAATTTTTTGAGAATAAAATCAATTTTTTTTTGATCTGACTCTCTTTAGAGAAATCTCGATTTTTTCTCAGATTTCACACATACTTTCACTAATTCCAATGTGTATGACACACAGCTGGCAGTTACGAATTATTTATCGTTGGAAGGGTTGCTTTTTTAACTGAATTATTAATTTTTCGAGTATTGAAACGATTCTTTATATTAAATTAATTCGAAATGCGTTGTTATAAATGTGTAAAAATAAATTGAAATGGATTTCCAGTGGAAGTGAAAAAATATATTTTTTGCGGCCAACTGAATACACACAAGAACCAATAAAATTCGGTTTTTATGTTCGATTTGGCAGCAGAAATCTGAAATCTCAGATCAAAATCTGAAAAGCCAAATCGAAAACGACATTAGTCACGAAGTTCTTGACTAGATTCATCGGCTACCCCTCCTTAAATGTCAACTGAAAGAACTGTTCAAGATGAGCACACATCGCACATTATCCATTTATACTGTATTTATACGATTGTCGCATTTGTCGGAGGTGATGGCTTTGCGCTTTATGTTCATCGTCGATTTGTGTCACTTAGCTTACGCTCAAAAGGTGTAAGCACCGAACCTGAAGTCATAGCGGCCAGCTTTCTTAAATGATTTGATGATGCATGTTCGACTTTTGGATCTTTCACGTTATACATCCGATCCAAGTAGGAATATACGACATCCAAGAGCACTCATCATGAATAAAAATGACCTCTTGCCACACGGAATACGTCGCTGCCATTCATTTACAGTTAAATTTAATTAACTTCACTTTGTGTAGATAGAGTCTGATTTTGAGAATCTTGTAGATCAGGAAACCGTCTCCCCCCAGGATTCTGTGCTAAGCGTCACAAATTTTAGTTCCGTCTATAGTGAATCAAATAAATCGTTTAACAAATTCCCAACGATAATGACTTTCCGTTGAAACCGCTCACCACGCTCGCAGATCAAATGAAAGGACACTCAACAGCTTACCGCTGATTTGACATGAGGGCGGTACAGCTCATCGCAGAGGAGCACAACAAGACAATAATTTGAAAAGGCATCAATTGGTCCCACTGCACCGCATAGCATCATCTTTTAATCCACTATGCCAACTCCCGTTGCTCTATACAGGTAGTTGCATCGCATCACCTTCAACGTCCCCAATGTGACGGATAGATGCTACTACCTCAGTTAATTTGACTTGACTTTGTGACGTCTTACAACAGTTCGGTTCGTAGTTATCTCGATTTGCAGAGTCGTAGATTCCATAATTAGGTTTGCGCTGCTTCGCATTCGCCCATTGCGAAGTGGATTGCGGGGGGGGGGGGTGCATTGCCAGCAACCAGGCAACGATAACTAATTGCACTTGATTATGACCTTCACCTTGAGTACTGAAGACGTCTTGACAACGCACAGCCATGCAATCATATGCAACATTCATTTGTAATTCCATGTTATATTCTGACGCACAAAAAGGAGCGTCTTCATATTGCGGCTGCAGAACGAGAGGCACATCCTTTGAGTGTCATCTTGGGTTTCAGCAGCGCGGCAACCTGTTTCCCCTGTTGCCTTCAGATGAAACGTTTAGATAGCATAAAATTAAGAGTTAATTCCGCGTACAGAAAGGCATACCTGGCCAACGAGATGAACGCACAAGTATCCATTGCCCTATCATTATATAGGTTTTATGCTACTTTGACGCTGTTTGTTTCAATCTGCGATCTGGCATGGGTGCATCTATTTATCGTACGGACGTTGGTGCAGGGTGTGCGGCTTCTCCCGCTGTGTTTGACCATCACTATTAGCATTCAAACTTATGTTCTGCGTGAATGGCAACAATATCCTTCTCATGGGCGAAATTTATGGAGTTTTTCGGACGCTGCCGAAGGATATCTAAAAATATACTTGAAGATAATTCAACTTCAATGCCAATTTGCGGCTAATCCAGCTTGATCGTTGCTATTGCGATACATCAATCCGTGTCCATGCGTGTTAGTAGGGACCAGTTTTCGTTGACTTGTCGTAACGTAACTATTACCACCACAATTGACTTTATTGAACACGATACGAACGTCACATAAATCATTTTACTGCGTCCCGCTGGTAGGCGTGCCGTGACTGGCGCTTCGGATTAGGCTGTGACGTACACGTAGACAAGTGTTTACTAATGGGTATCATTTTTCATGAGGGGACGCAACGCAGTGGTCATGGTCAAGTTCGTTATTTATTGACTTGTTGTCGCTGTGAATGGGCTTGTTGTTTAAATGTTATTGCAGGTATTGAGTCGTGTGCCGTTGACTGTGTCAGAAGTAAATACTATTTAAAATCAGAAGAGAGGGCTTTACGGAACGAGCCGCTCGGTTGCGGATTAGCAATTTATGCGGAGTTCATTTGTCTGCTAGAATGACTGGGGTGTGTGCTGCAATTCGTCTTATAAATTTGGGCTCTGAGAAATAAGGCCCCTAAAAATTATAAAGGAAACAACAACAACGATTTTAAATAAAACTTGGAGTTTTATTTCCTTTTTTGTGGCCTTATTTCCTAATGAAAATTTCATTATGAAATTAGTCCAAAAAAGAAGAAATGAAGTAATACCCCAAAACAAATTTGTTGGGCCTTATTTCATTTCTGAAGACCAAAAACAGGCTTTTTGTATATTTTCGTCTTTAAAAATAATAAGCGAAATAAATGAAAATTTACCACCGCCGAATAGAAGATATTTAATGGACGGAACTCTTAAAAAAATTCCCAAAGGTTGCTTTAACCAGCTGCTAGTCATCTATATTTAATATTTTGAAGAGGTGAATTATTACATATTTTAATAAATGTTTAAAAAATGTTCGAAACTTAGCGCCATAGGCGCTTTATTATTTCATTATTCTTAATGTTAAAGATAGTTATTTTACTAAAAATCCAAATTTAAAAATATTTACAAATTTGTTTTTAGGTATTTCCGTTATTTTTCATTCTTAATGAATAAAAAAACGAGAAAATGTTACGAAGAAATGTTGCAATATTTAATTAAAAATACACATATAATAGACTGTAAATTTATTTCTAAGAAGGCAATAGGGTGATTTTTTAGCTGGTTTGGTTTTGGCAACACTGGTTTTGACAGCTGACGTGTGTTTAGTACCTTGTGTCACTGTCAAACAGTTTCAGTTTGGTTTGCAATTTAACCATGGATCGTCTTACAAATGAACAACGCTTGCAAATTATTGAATTTTACTATCAAAATTCGTGCTCGGTTTGAAATGTTCATCGCGCGCTGCTTCCATTTTATGATCGGCATTCTCGACCTTCTGAGCAGTCTATTGGGAAGATTGTGACCAAATTTCGCACCAAATTTACTTTGTTGGACATTAAACCACCAACACGTTTACGTACTGTGCGTAGTGAAGAAAATATTGCGGCCGTATCAGCTAGTGTGACAGAAGACCGCGAAATGTCGATTCGGCGCCGTTCCCAGCAGTTAGGCCTTTGTTACAGCACTACGTGGAAAATTTTGCGGAAGGATTTGGGCGTAAAGCCTTTTAAGATACAGCTGGTGCAAGAACTAAAGCCAGCCGACCTACCACAACGCCGAATTTTTGGTGAATGGGCTCTTGGAAAGCTGGCCGAGGATCCGCTTTTTTATCGAAAAATTGTGTTCAGCGATGTGGCTCATTTTTGGTTGAATGGGTACGTAAATAAGCAAAATTGCCGCATTTGGAGTGAAGATCAGCCAGAAGCATTGCAACAGCTACCAATGCATCCCGAAAAAGCCACTGTTTGGTGCGGTTTATGGGCCGGCGGCATTATTGGGCCATATTTCTTCAAAGATGATGCGAATCGCAGCGTTACTGTCAATGGTGAACGCTACCGAGCGATGATAACAAACTTTTTTTTGCCCGAAATGGAAGTTCTTGACTTGCATGATATGTGGTTTCAACAAGACGGTGCCACATGCCACACAGCACGCGAAACAATGGCGCAATTGCGAGGCGAGTTTGGTGAACAGTTAATTTCACGTTTCGGGCCGGTCAATTGGCCGCCTAGATCGTGCGATTTGACACTATTAGATTATTTTTTGTGGGGGTATGCCAAGGCTAATGTGTATAGGGACAAGCCCGCTTCGATTGACGCACTGGAAGCCAACATCCATGCATTCATTCGTGAGATACCGGCCGATATGTGTGAAAGAGTATGCCAAAATTGGACTCAGCGGATGGGCTACCTGAGACGCAGCCGCGGTCAACATTTGCATGAAATTATCTTCAAACATTAAATTGCAAGGTTCAAACTATCGATTCAAATAAATATTTCATTCATTTTTTCGAATTTTTTGTGTTTTTTTTTTTAAAAAAAGTTCTAAACCTCTTAAAAAATCACCCTTTATATATAATATGGAATAAAAAAGCAAAAAAAAATTGGGGTGTTATTTCATTTTTGAAATTGGGGTATTATTTCATTCGCTGCTTGTTAATCTCTCACTTATGGACATCTAGACTCCCTGATCGATTGCTGAATGTGCGTTTGATACCAAGCGAATAATAGAGCTGTACGTGTACGAAATTCTACATTCCCCGGAGTCCAGTAAGATGCATGGGAAATCATGTTAAAAATGTTGAGCCCTTTCATGTCGGGGTGAAAAGAGAAAGTAGATTATGTCCTGGTCGAAATTTTGTACATGCCGAGGTTAAAATTCTGAGCTTTTTCATGTCGGGGTCAAAATTCAGAAATTGTTCGTGTCCTGTTTGGAGCGGGTAATACTTCATGTCAAAATTGTTAACACTTTTATGTCCGTCTTAAAATTTAGAACTTTTTCATGTATACGGGTAAAAAATTTAGAGTCTTGTTCATCATTTTGGCTTTTTTTTTCTGTCCAAGCCAAAATTTGGAATTTTCCTCATTGCTAGATCAAAACGGATAATATATCATATCCGAGTCGAAATTTAGAATTTTGTTCATGTTGGTGTCAAAATTTATAAACTTGTTCATATCGAGATCAAAATTATGAAATTTTTTCATGTCTGGGTCAAAAAGGACAATATATCATGTCCGAGTAAAAATTAAGAGCATGTCCAGGTGAAAGGAGAAAATAGTTAAATGTCCTGATTGAAATTTTATTCATGCCCAGTTCAAAATTCGGTGCTTTTTCATGTCGGGCTCAAAAGGAATTGTGCATGTCCTGCTTAGAATGGGTAATACTTCATATCAAAATTTTGAACAGTTTCATGTCCGTTTCAAAATGTAGAACTTTTTTCATGTCCGGGTAAAATATTCAGAGTCTTGTTCATCATTTTGTTTTTTTTTTTCCTGTCCAAGCTAAAATTTCGAATTTTGCTCATATCCGGATCAAAATTTAGAAATTTGTTCATGTCCAGGTTCAAATTCTGGGTCAAAAGAAATTGTTCCTGTCCGGCTTAGAATGGGTAATACTTCATGTCAAAATTTAGAATTGTTTTCATGTCCGGGTAAAAAATTCAGAGTCTTGTTCATCATTTTCAGTTTTTTTTTTCGTGTCCAAGCCAAAATTTGAAATTTTCCTCATGTCGGGTAAAAACGGACAATACCTATATAATTTCCTAGAAAAAGTTAAAAGCTAGTTCACGTCCCAGTTTTTGAATTTTTTCGCATCCAGTTTAAAACGTGTAATAAAATTTTGAAATCTTTCTTGTCAGGCTCCGAAGTTTAGAATTTTTTTCATGTCTCGTTCAAAATTTGGATCTTTTCTCATGTCGGGATCAAAACGGATAATATATCATATCCGAGTCAAAATTTAGAATTTTGCTCATGTTCGGGTCAGAATTTTGAAATTTTTTTATGTCTGGGTCAAAACGGACAATATATAATGTCCTATACTCTGTCCAACAAAAATTGTCACTACAGTCCTTATGGAGGAGCTTTTTTTCTGCCAATGGTGCCTGTAGATAATCTCACGGCACTCAAACACAAGCATTGCCACTGAAATAAAAACCAAACCACTGACATACCAATGGATTTTGTCAAAGAACTTTCGGTTTTGGTGCTTTTGAAAACGAATTATTATGTGGGGTGTTGTCATTCGGCTTTGATTTGTTTGTATTTCTGAAGGATCCAATAATATTCTGTTAAACCATTTTTTTTAATGTTGTCTTTTAGAAATAAGGTTTATTCGTGAGGTGTTTTAATGTATCCAGAAAACGGAAAAAGATAAACGGAATTTATTTCGTTCAGCAATATTTTTATTTTAAATTGAATGACGGTAATCCTTATAGTATTGCTCTCCGAGCTAAGGTGAATTATCATACAAACTACGGTAACCCTGTGAGAGCTTTAAAGAGGGGCCGATTTATGTAAGTCTCAGAGTGAGAGACAAACACCTTGTACTGACAATTTTTGTTGGACATTTTATAGTAAAAGTTAAAAGCTAGTTCATGTCCCCGTCGAAATTTTGAATTTTTTCGTGTCCGGTTAAAAACGTGTAATAAAAAGTTGAGCTATTTCTCGTCGGGCTCCGAAGTTTAGAACTTTTTTCATGTCCGAGCCAAAATTTTGAATTCTTTTTCATCTCCAAGTGGAAACAAATAAACAAAAAATATATTTAACAAACATGGCCATTATGATGCTGCTTTTAATTTTGGCACTAAGCTTTCAGCTCTATGCAGGTCTATCGTTTCCACAATTACCACCAGATTACCACCTTTAAGACTAAGCGCGGTGATGTCTAATATACGACAGTTCTACATGTTGTCAACAACAAAGTTTGTACCCACGATAAGTAGGTACAAATCCACTCAAAAAAATGCTCTCTGTGTTGCTATGACCCACGAACAATGAGGCAGTTTTCTTTAAAAGTGTACAAATGTTTTCCAAGTTGTGTAACAAATGGAAAAAAAAAATAAACAAACTAAAAAATAAATTTCAATAATAAAAGCATTGTTTTTCAACGCAAAAAAATCTTTATTAGGAACTCTTGAACACATTTGGAAGTAGATTTCAATTTCTATTTCACAAACTTTATTTACCACGAGATGTAGAACATTGTCAACGACGCGGCCAGACAGAAAAATATTGTTGTATTTTCTCGTTAACTCCCATTACTATTCCCACTCGCAGTTTGACGTTTTGCACAACTTGTGCTCTGTGTAAACAAACAAATACGTTGACAGAAATTGGTAGAAGTTTGTTCGGAAGAAAAAAGTGCTGCCAGTTCGACTTTTCAATATTTTTTAACGAGAAAAAAAGATTTTAATGGGAAAAAGTGTAACAAAGCGAAAAAAGTAACATTGTAACAAAATTATAAAATAATTAAAAATTGTAACACTTTTGTTACACTTGTATAATTGTGGCAACGCTGCCCACGAATCACATTTCATGATCCCATTCATATTGAAACCAACAAATAATTCTTCTTTTTACTTCTAGGTGAAGTGCTTTTCAACTGTCCCACGGAAGGACTATTTGTCGACGACTTCGACTGTCGGCAGTACTACAGATGTGAGGAGAAACCGAACAACCACCGGCTCGAGGAGAGCTACATCAAACCGTACGTGTTCAAATGCAAGGACGGCACGATATTCTCTCGAGTGTTAAAAATTTGCGTTCCACCGATGATAGCTGGACGCAGCGAGTGCATGCAGTACATGAACGAAATTGGCAATGAGGACGACATGATGACAATTGGCTCACCGCTGCGCACTCTGGGCGTCGGTTTCAATGGTGTCTCGGTGATTTCAATGTCAACATCGTCGTCGCGGGCACTTGCCGACGGATCGCCGGATCCACTGCCTTGTGAGGATGATGGGTTCTTAACAGATCCAGACGACTGTACCGTCTTCTATAGGTGCATATCGAATGGTCGCAGCTACAACAAGATAGGATTCCGTTGCGCCGAAGGAACAGCATGGGATGAGTCGCTACAATCGTGCAATCATGTGGAAGAGGTGATCGCTGCTGGGGGCTGCCGCAGATTGGACAAAGAGAAACTCAATAAAATCCGTGATTCAAGCTACAGTCAAACGGCAGAACAGCAAGCGAACGAAAATGCTTGGTCTTCGTCGTCATCGTCTTCGACGCAGGCTAGTTCCACTCAAAGTAGTCAGTCGTCTTGGTCCTCATCGAATCAGAGTTCATCCAGCAGCAGTAATCAATCGGCAACCAGTAGTCAGGCATCCTCTACCAGCGCTAGCCAGGCAAGTTCAAGTCAGTCGTCATCGAGTAATCAGAACTCGTCTACCTCGGGTAATCAATCAAGTTCTTCAAGTAATCAGTCGAATTCCGGAAGCACTCAAAGTTCGTCAGAATCAAACAATCAGAACGCTTCCAGTGGAAGCCAAACTGCGGCAAACAATGAAACTGCGTCGACCTCAAGCAATCACTCAAGTTCGTCGAGTGGCGGAAACCACCAGAGTACGACCAACACCGGCAATCATAATCAGGCAGGATCGAATTCTGAAAACAACCAGAGCTCATCGAGTAACAACAATCAGAGCTCCAACAATGAGGCGTCATCGTCCAACAACACCAATCAGAGCTCCAACAACGAGTCCTCATCACACAACAGCAACAACCAAAGCTCCAACAACGAGTCATCCACTTCAGCGACCGAATGCACTTCTGATAACGATTATTTAGCGGATAAGTATGACTGCACCAAGTTCTACAGATGTGTTGATAATGGTAGCGGCGGCTATAATAAGATTCCATTCACCTGCGCTCCTGGCACCGTTTGGGACGCCGAATCTATCGCTTGCAATTATCCCACTTCGCAGCAGAGTGAGCAATGTGCAGCATCAGGAAGCTCATCGGGTTCGGGTGGTGAATCTACGGGAAGTAACAACAACGAAAGTTCCTCAAACTCCGGCCAAAGTAGCGGTAGTCAGCAATCTTCCGGAAGCCAGGCCTCCAGCAGCACCGAAAGCTCTTCCAGTTCTTCCCAAAGCAGTAATCAACAATCCTCCAGCACTCAGTGGGTATCCAGCAGCACTCAGAGCTCATCAAGCTCCAGCCAAAGCAATATTCAAATATCATCCAGCAGCACCGAAAGCTCGTCGAGTTCCAGCCAAAGCAGCAGCAGTATTCAACAGTCTTCTGGCAGCAGCCAAAACTCATCGAGTTCCAACCAGGCCAGTCAATCGGGATCCAGTAGTACCGAAAGCTCATCCAGCTCCAACCAGGGCAGCAGTAACCAACAATCATCTGAAAGTAGTCAGAGCTCCTCTCAGGGTCAATCAAGCGCAAGCAATCAGCAGGGATCAAGTTCCTCCCAAAATCAGTCGGGCTCTAGTCAGAGTTCATCGGGCAACCAGTCGAGTAATTCCTCCAGTAACCAAGGGTCCAACAACAGCCAAGTTTCCAACCAATCAGGCAGCAATAATCAGAACTCAAGTGAGCAAGGCTCCTCGAACTCGCAAGGTTCCCCTCCAACCATCGGTGAGCCAGTTGGTAACTGTGAAAGCGAAAGCAGCTTCCTTGCCGACAAATATGACTGCACAAAGTTCTACAGATGTGTAAACAACGACATGGGTGGATACGATAAGATCCCGTTCACCTGTGGACCAGGAACTGTTTGGGATTCAGACATAAAAGGGTGCAACTACCCATCGGAAGAGCAGTCCACAAAGTGTGCAGCTTCTGCCGCATCGAGTGGGTCTTCCGGCAGTAGTCAGTCATCGAGCAGCAACAACCAGTCATCAAATAACAACCAATCCTCCAGCGGATCACAAGGATCCTCCAACAATCAGTCTTCGAGTTCATCTAGCAATCAATCTTCCCAAGGTTCTTCATCTGGCAATAACCAAAGCTCAGCATCGTCGAGCAATCAGAGCGGCAGTCAAGGGTCTTCTTCTTCGAATAATCAGTCATCTTCGAACAACCAGAGCTCCTCGAGCAATCAGTCGGGAAGCAACAATCAATCCAGTGGTGGCAGTCAGAGTTCAGGATCGTCCACATCGTCATCGAATAGCACTCAGAGTTCGTGGACCAACCAACAGCAACAAGGTTCGCTGGGATCTGGCGGCAAATGCACAAAAGAAGGATTCGTTGGAGATGAGGCTAACTGTGAGAAGTTCTATCGATGCGTCAGCAACGACAAGGGTGGTTTCGAGAAATACTCGTTCAGCTGCGGCAAGGGTACTGTATGGGATGAGACGGCGGGCGCTTGCAACCACATATGGGCCGTAAGTGGCAAGTGTGGAACGTCCACTGCTAGCTCAAACCAATCATCAGGCACCAGCCAAAGTTCCAATAACAACCAGTCATCCAGCAGCAATCAAGGCTCAAACAACAACCAGTCGTCAGGCAGTAACCAGAGTTCCTCATCAAGCAGTAACCAGGGATCAAGTGGCAGCAACCAGTCGTCCAGCAGCAATCAAGGTTCAAATAACAACCAGTCGTCCGGCAGCAACCAGGGTTCCTCATCAAGCAGTAACCAGGGATCAAGTGGCAGCAGTCAAGGCTCAAACAACAATCAAAGCTCAAGCAACAACCAGTCGTCCGGCAGCAACCAGGGTTCCTCATCAAGCAACAACCAGGGATCAAGTGGCAGCAGTCAAGGCTCAAGCAACAACCAGTCGTCAGGCAGCAACCAGAGTTCCTCATCAAGCAGCAACCAGGGATCAAGTGGCAGCAACCAATCATCCAGCAACAATCAAGGTTCAAACAACAACCAGTCGTCCGGCAGCAACCAGAGTTCCTCATCAAGCAGTAACCAGGGATCAAGTGGCAGCAGTCAAGGCTCAAACAACAATCAAAGCTCAAGCAACAACCAGTCGTCCGGCAGCAACCAGGGTTCCTCATCAAGCAACAACCAGGGATCAAGTGGCAGCAGTCAAGGCTCAAGCAACAACCAGTCGTCAGGCAGCAACCAGAGTTCCTCATCAAGCAGCAACCAGGGATCAAGTGGGAGCAACCAATCATCCAGCAACAATCAAGGTTCAAACAACATCCAGTCGTCCGGCAGCAACCAGAGTTCCTCATCAAGCAGTAACCAGGGATCAAATGGCAGCAACCAGTCATCCAGCAGCAATCAAGGTTCAAATAACAACCAGTCGTCCGGCAGCAATCAGGGTTCCTCATCAAGCAGTAACCAGGGATCAAGTGGCAGCAGTCAAGGCTCAAACAACAATCAAGGCTCAAGCAACAACCAGTCGTCCGGCAGCAACCAGGGTTCCTCATCAAGCAGCAACCAAGGAACAAGTGGCAGCAGTCAAGGCTCAAGCAACAACCAGAGTTCCTCATCAAGCAATAATCAGGGGTCAAGTGGCAGCAATCAGTCATCAAGTAGCAACAATAACCAGGGTTCAAACAATAATCAGGGATCAAGCAATAACCAGAGCTCCTCGGGAACAGGTAAGTTTCTCACTGTCAAATTGCATGGTTAGTCTGTCAGACCCTTTTGATAAGTGACAGCCAATTGTGGGTTCACTTTTCACTCTTTCGCGCACCAAACTTGCCTGTTCATAATACGTGCTCTTTTTTCACTTACAGGATCGACTTCCTCGCCAACGGGCACACCACCGACAAGCAGCACTGTTGGACCACCTGCTGGCCAGAATGGTATCTGCGAGCGCGAAGGCTTCATGGCGCATGAATCGAACTGTGAAAAGTTCTACCGTTGTGTCAGCAATGACAAAGGGGGTTATCAGCGCTACGAGTTCGATTGTGGCAAGGGAACAGTTTGGGATGCTTCGCTGGAAAGCTGCAACTACCCATGGGCAGTGAGTGACGGAAAATGTGGTCAATCAGCGCTGCCACCGTCATCGGAATCCCAAACAACAGGCTCTGGCGGGCAGGGTGGGAGTCAGCCAACTGCCAGCAAGCCAAGTTCGTCGACGACTCCAACTTCAGCTACCAGTGGGTATCTGACCACCGCCCAAGCTACGGAGCAGGCTACAACTCAAAAGCCACAAACGACAACCAAGAAGCCAACCACAACATCGCAACAACCATCCACAATATGGGATAACACAACCACAACATCACCACCTAGCCAATCTACTCCAACTCCAGCAGCTAATGCAATTTGCAACAAGGAAGGATTCACAGGCGATCCAAATGACTGTGCTAAATTTTATAGATGCGTAAGCAACGGAAAAGGTGGCTTTGCTCAGTACGAATTCAAATGTGGCGATGGAACCGTCTGGGATGATGAGACTCAAACTTGTAATCACCAAAGTAGTACGTGTGGTTCGGGTGCTGGTCAACAGACAACTACAAAGCCTTCAACAACATCAACCACAACAAAGCCGACAACAACGTCTTACCCAACTACAACCACACAAAAACCTACAACGACCACGCATCCAACCACAACTACACAAAAGCCTACAACGACGACATACCCAACCACAACCACACAAATGCCAACAACTACTGCATATCCAACCACGCAAAAGCCCACAACAATGACATATCCCCCCACAACCACAACTTTTCCAACCACAAGCACACAGCCACCCACTACAGACAAGACAACAACCCAAATCTATACCACGACTCAAGGCTACACAACCACACAAGGCTACACAACAACCCAAGGTTACACAACAACAACCCAAGGTTACACAACAACAACATACCGCCCAACAACGGAATCCGAAAAGAACCCAGAAACAACAACTTACCAACCTACTACCACCACCGGTTATCCGACAACTACTGAGCAACCATCAACATCAAAGCCATCGTCTGGTGGAAAATGCACCCAAGAAGGGTACATAGGTGATCCGGAGGACTGTAAGAAGTTTTACAGATGCGTTGACAATGGAAAAGGTGGCTTCCAGAAGTATGAATTCTCTTGTGGTAACGGAACCGTTTGGGATGACAGTATTCAGACGTGCAATTATCCCGAAGCCGTAGAAAATCCAAAATGTAACACTGACTCGACTACCACAGCGTCATATACACAGGACACAACAACAACCGGGTATCAAACAACAACCACTCAATATCCTTCAACGACGACTGGTTATCAGACCACAACGAATTATCCAACAACAACTGGCTACCAGACCACAACTACAACGTATCCTCCAACAACTACATCTTATCCGACCACAACTACAACGTATCCGACAACAACTACGTCTTATCCGACTACAACTACAACACCCCCTCCGACCACAACTTATCCGACCACAACTACAACTTATCCCAGCACAACTACAACACCCCCTCCGACCACAGCTTATCCCACAACAACGACACCGCCTCCAACTACGACTTATCCGACAACAACAACAACTTATTCCACCACAACTGCAACTTCTCCGCCCACAACAACGCAACAGCCAACAACAACAACTTCAGTTTATTCCACAACCACAAACACACCAACAACAACGACTACAGAACCCACAACAACCGACACAACAGTATCGCCATCGACGGGGAAGGAGGAGCCCATTCCCAATCTGCCGCCAGGCACTAAATGCACAGGAGACGGTTTCATGGCCAACCCCGACGACTGTAGGAAATTCTACCGATGCGTTAGTGACGGCAAAAATGGTTTTATCCGTCACGACTTTACATGCGGTGACGGCACTGGCTGGAGTGAAGAGAAACAAACCTGTGACTTTGAAGGAAACATTGACAGATGCGCCGGCCAAACAACTACGCCAGGATATCCAACAACAACGAACGCATATTCAACAACAAGCGACTATGGAACAACTACGACTAGTTATCCGCCGTCTACGACCCCAGGATACACAACAACAACCGCCTATCCGGCAACTTCAACCGAAGCAAGTGAATCTTCGTCAACAACATACCCCACCACCAGTACAGAGACGACGCAATATCCAACCGAAAGTACGACAACTCTGCCGCCGAATCACGAATGTACAAAAGAGGGATTCTTCCGCGATCCGGAAGACTGTTCGAGGTACTATAGATGCGTTGATGGTAAGGATGGTAAGTATACCATATACAGCTTCCGGTGTCCCAATGGAACCGCCTGGGATACATCTGTCGAAACTTGCAACTATGCAAGTCAAGTGTCTGATCAGTGTTCGTCGGGAAGTGGTGGATCAACGACTGTAGTGCCAACTGAAAGTACCTCGCAGTATCCAACGACAACCGATTATCCCTACAGCACAACAACCACAGGTAAATTGATCTCAAACTCAACTAGCTCACCTCGATTTATTTCTCCGCAACTAACCCGCAGAGGAGCCAAGCAGCCCGTATCCAACGACAGACGCACCGACCACCGGTACCACACAGCATCCAACCCAGGCCACTGAATCTACAGAAGTAACGCCAACCAAGCCACCTGCGCCAAGTAATAACGAAAGCTCGCCCTGCCCACCGAACAGTCCAAATCAAGATTTGTTTGTCTGTCCAACTGGCTTCAGGAAACACCCCAAGAGCTGTGACATGTTCTACCAATGTACAAACAAACCGGACAGCTATGACCTCAGTATAGTGGTGTTTAAGTGTCCGAACGGAACTGTGTATGATGAGAAGAGGAATCTGTGTGATGTGCCATCACAGTCGGATGCTCAGTGCCAGAGTTCAACGGTCAGAACGTCTTTCTACGAGGAGGAGGTCAAACAGAGGGATATGGTAGGTTTTATGTTCCCAATCAACTCTGATTTTCTTAGCATGTTAATTACACTAACCTCGAGTTGTGGTGCGTATACTGACTCAGAAGTATATCCGGCAAATGCGTCTTCCATCTTTTCAGCTGGTCCTATCCCTAATAAGCAAATATCCACCTTCTTGGCCTATGAATCTGTACTGAAGCGTGCTGCTTCTCTTGCTTCTGAAGCTGCATCTGTCATAATTTGTAACACTCTACGCTGAAGGTGCTTATAAAATTGTCTGTTAAGACACGCGAGCACGAGCTAGAGTTTAGCTTCTTAAATTAGCTCTGAATGGGTGTGACCTGTAAGCTTTTGATGTTTGATGATCTGTCTCCAGTGTTATGTTATCAGATCAGTACAATCGAAAGCGACATCTAACTGTTGATGCGTGGATAATCGGATCATACCTCCTAAGACAAAGGACTGTCGTTGCTGTATACGCCTTGTGACAGTCAGTAGAAGCTTTGTTGCCAAATCCTTAGCACCGACTGTAAATCAACTACATTACTCACATTGTTCTGTTCGACCATTGTATCCTTAGAAAGATTTTGTACGCTGTGGTAGAAATTTTTATTCGACCTCCTGCGGTTTGTACTTTTTACTTTTACTTCTAAGATGGCGGTGGTCCCCCACAATTTCTTTCGGTCCGCTTTCGAAAGGTGTAGGTAAGAGACAATACTGAGACCACCAACTCCGGCCGATTTCCCGTTACTTAGCCTACAAGCTATATTTTTACGGAGAGGTCACGATTTGGTGCGCTAGTTTTGTTACATAGAAATTCGTATTGACAAATGTCACGAAACTTCAATAATTCCGGCTCACCAACACACTCCCAGCAAATATGAGACACTTCCGCTTTGGGCAAAGTTGCTGCCAGCGTTCATAGAATTTTATCCGTTTAATTTGAAATTGTTCGTTACGTGTGGATAATATTTTTTTTAGGAATAAGTGCACATTTGCTTAACATGTTCATGAAAAATTAACAATGTAGATTGGTTGAGGGAAAATGAAAACATTTTGAGCAAATTTTCTTCATTATTTAAGAAAAATTTACACACGAAATCGAAGTTAATGATATAAGCGGAAAATACACAACCATGTTTGTTCTAATATGTTTCTAGTATATAAAACATCAACTTTAGATAGTTTTACTAACCAAACAAATCAAATTATTCGCCTTTTAACAATTTATAATAACTAACCAATGGCGTTCAGTATTTAAAATTTGTGGTATTCCCGAACTCTTTCACATTTCCCCACGGTTGCCGAGGTTGGCAGCATTTATTTTTGCATGTCACACGGATTCTTTTTTGACATAACACCGATAGGAATACAAAATGGCGAATTTGAAAAAAAAAACTGAGGGGGCCAGCGGCAAGAGGATTGTGAGTTGGGGGACTTATGGCGTTTTCGATTGAAGATCCGAGAGAATTGCCCCGAAATTCAGAATTGCTCTTTTCAATGAAATTCGTTGGAGCACTTTTGTAATAGTGGTAGACACCATATATGAGAGATTTGGTTTTCCGTTGCTACTTTTATTTTTGTTTTCTGCAGTAATAAATACAGCCAAATCAATATATTTCAATTTAAGTTTACATTTTGCACGCATAATTGTATATTTTCGGATCACAAGCGAAAAATTTGTTTCTAATAACACAAAAAACACTTCAATCTGACATTTTGTTAGTATGTGTTGGTGAGTTCAGGGCAATTCTGTAAAAATATTCCGGACACTTCCGTCGTGTTAAGAATTGACCTCGAAGTGCACTTTTGAATGAAACATAGAATACATTGAAAGAGCACTTCTAGATTTGCTCTTTTCATAGAAAGGGCAATTTTTTTCTTCAATCGAAAACGCCATTAGTATGATTTGTCTATGGTGTAGCTGTTCGTCCGACAGCAGAACTAAAGAAGTATTCTTTTTCGATTCTGTCGTTGAAGTCGGTGTAAAATCTGATTATGAATCCGCAATCGCAAATTCGCAGACTTCAAAGTTCTACCTCCCTTCATTGGATTCGATACATAAAGCCAAACAACGCGAAAATTAAGCCCCTTCAGCTATTAAAACAACTCGTCAAAACTGAATCTTACTTCCATTGCCAGCATTATTTGCCAATAAATCCTACTCACTGCACGTACCTATACTTCACACACCACTTCTATTCGTAAATCATAATCGCTCATTTCTGTCGGGGGAAATTAATGGCTCCGCACAGCGGCTGCACACACTTGAATGAATTCCTACAATAAGAATGAAACCATCTCTATCTCTTTCTCTCTCTCTTTCTCACCTCCAGATCCACGTTAAGGCATCAAAACCACTCTGTCCCGGCGAAGGACACTACGCGCTCAACGATGATGATTGCGGCTCTATGTTCATCAAATGCGGTCACTCCATGGAAACAAACCGAATGGAAGGGCAAATTTATCGCTGCCCTCAAGGATTCGCATATTGGTCCGTCAGCCGACGATGCGAACGTACACAGAAATTATTTAATTGCCAACCGCCGCGTTACGACGTTACCAGTGCAATTCCAATCGAATGGATAAACATTGGCAATCGTCGACGAAGTCTTCGGACATAATGCTGGCATTTAGTTTCGTAATTAGTTTAGGCACGAGCACTCGTGCATCTGCAATATATCTCTAGGAATCATCTCTGCATTCAGTTGCTGCTATCGTGAACTATATTTGGCCAACTTAATGGGCGGCCACTTGCGATGGCAGCATCTAATGCCACACAAGGTGCATTATGCTTTTGACCCATTTCGGTTTAGGTATTATAATTAAAATGTATTCTAATGCAGAATCCATAAGCATTACGATAAATATAGTTGACTTGAGTTTGGGGTGCACAAGGTGACGGATTAAATAGCAATAAAATGAGTATTATATAAGTTTGAATAAATTGCGCATACCTGTTTTAGAATGAAAAAAGAAATGCAAAGCACTTCTTCCCCTAATCGTTAGGATAAGAGAGGATCTTCTCAACTTTAAAATGTACGTTAAGATAAGATTTTATTTAATGTATCGAATATATTTAGACTTTACGATATTTATTTTAAGTTTAAAAATAAAATGCCATAATTATGAATGCAATAAATGTAATGATGTAAAACAATTAACCATCTTGTATTTCGTTATTTCTTAAGGAGTTGGACCTTACTTATAATCATTTTTAACCTTTACACTAAATATTTTGTAGGTCACAATCGGTAATTTTCATCCCGCGATACTAATTATCATTTTTAGTGTCCAAGCTAAATTTGTCGGACTCACAATGGCGGAATTTTCTAAATTGAATATTGTGACCTATCAAATATATAGGCGAAGGTTAAATTTTGATTTTGATTTTTAGTAAGCATTGAATTGAAAATTCGTAATAAATTTGTTCGTAAAATTTACTATTTTTTACTAAAAATGATATGCATATCTAATACATTGTAAGGTTTGCCTGTTTGTATGTGGATTTGTGAACCCAAGGCGATGAAAATGCTCACCCAATTCGTATGGATTTCTCAGAAAAACATAGGGGTTAACATGAGGTCTGTTCCTTTACGTTGTAAGAATGGAAAACACTGTCAAAATGCCAGTAGTGGGGATAAATTCTCTCACAGAGAGAGACACTTACGAAAAAGTTAGGGAACGCTTTTGTAGTAATCTATGAAAAACGACAGATTTATAATTCAAGGATTCAAAAAAGTGGTACGAAAAGTCGTTAAAATATCAGATAAACACGAAGAATTTGCTAATTTACGAACATTAGTTGATTCATCTAGGTACCTACTGATGAAAGTGATTCGGATTTAATCAAATTCATGAATCCGAGTATATGAAAGTGTTTGTACTGATCGAACTATAAGCATTCGAGAAGAGGAAAAATCGGCACAGCATTAAAAATTACGTGGAGGAAGTTGTCCTTTCTTACTCCTTACAGTGAGGAAGAATTTCGTCGCCACCAAAAGAATCTAATGGCATTTTCGATTGAAGATCCGAGAGAATTGCCCCGAAATTCAGAATTGCTCTTTTCAATGAAATTCGTTGGAGCACTTTTGTAATAGTGGTAGACACTTTTTTTTTGTTTTCTGCAGTAATAAATACAGCCAAATCAATATACCTACTTCAATTTAAGTTTACATTTTGCACGCTTAATTGTATATTTTCGGATCACATAGCCAAAAATTTGTTTCAATAATACAACAAACACTTCAATCTGACATTTTGTTAGTATGTGTTGGTGAGTTCAGGGAAATTCTCTAAAAATATTCCGGACACTTCTGTCGTGTTAAGAATTGACCTGGAAGTGCACTTTTTTTTCAATGATTCACTTCTAGATTTGCTCTTTTCATAGAAAGGGCAATTCTTTTCTTCAATCGAAAACGCCATAAGGAGAACATTCAATTTTATTTTTCCGCCTGTTGATACCATTTTAATATACTTACAAGAAATCAAAACAAATGTCAAATAGGACAGCAAATTTCGAATCAGCTGTTAATTGACAGCTTTTTCAATTCTTACACCAGGAAATTTGTTGAGTAAAAATTCGTAAGAATTAGTAAAAATTCGTAAGATTTAAAAGTAAAGGAACAGACCTATGGAAAAGCATTTCGTTTTTATTTCATCGCAATCAACCAGCTTCTTCAGAAGCTATGTAAAGTTTACCGCACATACAGCGCTGTTTCGTTGCTTCGTATTGATGTAGTTCACACCCCTTTTCATCGACGTTTGAAGTCGGTAAGAGGAATGCTGTGTTTTTCCAATTAAAACACGGAAATTATTTGTAAAATATATTTCTCCTAAATGGCATCGCAAAAACGAGCTAGCAAAAAAACGAAGAGATCCAAATGCTATGAGCATTGCAAATGTAGTACAATTATAAAAAAAAATAAAAATTAAAACACGAATTATTACTTTATAATCATTTGTTTTAAGTAAATAAACATATAAATTCATAACTAAACAATTAACAACAAATTTAAATAAATAAAAACACAGCTCGAAAATTAATATAGTTGCATATCTTTTCAAATTTTTTTGTTCAAAATTGTTGGTGCTTTTTAAATTGACCCAGTATTGACTCAAATCTTCATATCCACCCACCTGAATTCATTAATTAAGTCTTCTTTATGAACTTGTAACTAAAGCATTAGGGAAAAAATAAAGTAGGTACTAATCGAAATGTTTGATAAATATTTCCTTTATATTTTTGAAGTGTGAAAACGTAGTACAAACTACACAATTAATAATTGATAATTGTACGTACTCACTCTTATGACCAACAAATTGTAGTACTAACGCTACAATTGTAGCCGGGGCAGTGCTAGGTATAAGTCATTCATTGTACGGTACCTATTTATTATTATTAGTATTCATTTTAACGAAAGGATGAAAACAATGGATAGTGATGCCAAATTACTGGCAACATGGAAAGTAATAGATCAGAGCAATAAGTCGCAAACATACATAGTTATGAATTATAAATTACAATAGGCGTGTTTTTTTGAGCTTCGATCTCAGCAAAACAAAGTAAAGTAGGATTTTCAGCACGCGATTGCAAAAACTACAGCTGAGTCTCGGTGTGTCAAGTAGAGCGTAGTTGTTGTAATTGCATGATGAAAATCCTACTTTACTTTGCTATGCGAGATCGAAACTCAAAAAAACACGGCTAATGATTAAGCAGGAAATGAAGCAGTGGCGGACTGTTTGAGTTGGAAACCGCATAGGCTAATTTTGAAAGCGTAGTAGCTGAAAATAAATATCAGCTCTGCCGTTATTGTACTGAACCATGTATTAAATTTGTAACCATTGTGAGCAAGATTATAACGAAATAAGCGACGGAAGCCATGTCTCTGCCACTTAAATCATTCCGAACTTAGAGGTGCGAGATCAAAAGATTGCTTTTGAGTGAGACTTTCAATTCAGACATTGTCCTTTAGACAGAGGAAGTCAGTAAAGCAGAAACTTCTCCGAATAAACAGGTAAAATAGAAAAAATGGTGGTTGTCCATCAACCAGGACAGATCTTGGAAAAGACACAGCAATTTCAAATCGACACCAACCATCATCGTTTTTATGCTTGGCTTTGAAAACGTATATAGATACTACTCTAGACATCCCAGCCAAATTCGTCCTTTTGTGCAGGTTGACGTTGCAGAACTCGAAGGAGCAAAGATGGGTCAAGCGGTTAATGAAACCAAAACAAAATATGTGCTGTAAACAAGAAAGAAGGTTCTCCATCGGCGCATTGGACAGACTGTCACAAAGGATAAATATAGTTTTGAGGTAGTGAACGTTCAACACACATTTTTCGAGAGTATGAGAAGGCCTCTTAATAAAGCCATTTGGATTCTGCATACAGATCGAAGTTCGTTCTAAAAATAAAAACTCACACGATTTGTTCTGATCAGATTGGCCTTTATGGATCTGTTGGGCCAATTTTTAAAGTTAACATAAATTTATTCATCTATCTAATACACCGTACAAAATGTACAAACAACCGAATCAAGTGCAAAATATCAGTTCTTGGTCTTTGGAACAGGAGCCGATGGGTTTTCTCCTTTATAAAACGTTTTCAGTAAATCCATGGCTTCGTCTCCTCGCACGCCAGCAGTGATGGGTATGTTATTTCCCATTATTTTCTCAAAATTGATTAAAGTGGTGCCACCGAAGCGATCATTGGAGCAGCCGTAGACGATCTCCCGCACATGGACGTCATAAAGCAACGATGCACACATAATGCAAGGTTCAACAGTAACAAATACCGACACTTTTGGCAGGACATCTTTGCAATTTAGGTCATGTTTCGTGCAGTACTCTAAAAGCCTGTCAATGCACATAAGTTCGGCGTGTCGCGTTGCGTTTTTGGTTGCATTGACATCATTACTGCCTCTCGCTATAATTTCTCCATTGTAGACAAAAACACAGCCAACAGGTACTTCACCTATTGCCAGGGCTTTGCGAGCTTCCACGAAAACTTCATCCATAAACGAATCCATTCTATTTGATTTTAGATATTCAAAATGCTTAACACTATTCAACGGTAAGTTGCAAGTTGTGTACCCTATGGACTAGGGTAAGCCAAATATGAATTTAATTTAGTTTTCGTTTCGAAGATATTGTATGAGGTTATTGTCTTGAAGGAATTGTGTCGCTTTTTCCGGCCAATTGGTGTTGTTGACACTGCGAGGACTAGGATGGGCCAGCTGTAAGAATTTGATATCGGACTGGGAGTAATTTTGTCGTTTGTTGAGCCTCTTCACACAGTCACCAACGTAATTACCGATGCTTACAACTACGTCAGGCTGGATAAGTTGAATCTCCTTGTCGAGGTATTTGAGACAAATGTCCCGTATTTGAGCTTTTGTATCACCCTGCAAAGCGAGGGAAAATGTAAGTCTTTAATGGATCTTTCATTAAGCATTCAGCTTACCTTTAATTCTGCGGGTGTAATGTTCGTGCCAGCTGAGTCAAAAAACGCGAGAGGACAATAATTATGCATAAAGCACTGTTGGCTAAATATATCCAAATTGCCAGCTAACTCTTCAATTAAAGTCCAGATACGAACGCCACTTCGTTCCTCCGTAGTGCACGATAAACCTGTTACAGGGCGCCTCGGATGAGTCAGTGGAGGTTGCTCTACGTGACCCTCTAGCTTCATTAAATGGCGCACAGTGTTTGTGTTACCAAAGGGTACCTGCAATTGAACGAGAGAAAAGATTTGAAATTGCGAATTTTACTTGTTTTATCTTTCGAAAAAGCAAAAATGTAAGTATGTGCCTACCCCATTTTGCACCATACCATGTGGGCCGGGATTCATTCCCACAAACATCAACTTCTTTGGACCATTAAGGAATTTTCGCAGATACGCGCAATGTACGTCTGATGCGTATATGATTGGGTTGTAAACATGCGGGATCTGATTTAGATCAATTGAAGCTAGTTCGTTATTCAGTTCGCACTCAAGGTCGTAAAAAAGTTTCCACATTGGTGTTGGAAAGTGTCTTGAAGTTGAGGTATCAGCCGCTGCATCTGGTGTAGTGGCCACATTCGCAATTTCGGATGGAGCTTCAAGTTTATTCTTTACATCGTTTTTCAATTGTCTCATTGACATTTTACTTATTGTTTAGGATTTTAATTCGATCTTTATATAGACAAGTCTACAAGTGGACTCTCCAAGTGGTACTATACTATTTGTGTTGCTATTTGTATTGCACTGGTTGTATACAGAGTTAAACTAATATACCAGCCAACAACCAGAGAAATAGCAAAAAGGCAATCATCTAATAAGCCCGTGAACGTCGTTGGTGCTATTCGAAATTAAGGAATGGAGAAACTAAAAACACAAAAATATTATTATGCTCATGGAAAAATAACCTCGTTTCACTTTACACTTTTGGTGTGTCACTTCGAAACTGTTCGACCGCGAACGGTTTGTATAAAACTAAATTTTATATTGCCATCAACAGCACGTAAGCTGTTAGTTATTGAGATTGTTGTTAAGTGCAATCGTGATAAGCTGAAGTGGCACAATTCTATATCTGGTACCGATTGTTTGCAATTCTCAGTAATAGATAAGTGAGGGACACTTACCTTGCATTGACTATTGGTTTAGGTGTCGATACTGCAATTATCAATAATATATAAGTGAGGGGTGGGACACTTACCTTGAATTTTTGCATTGACTATTGCTTTAGGTGTCGATACCTACACTTCTGTTACAAACTAATTTCTGACCAATTCCTTCCAATCTCTCGTCTTTGATATTTTCTACCAAATAACGCGAATATGCAGATGACAAACACAATAATAACAAATGGATTCTAAAATGTATGAACAAAAGTTCAAAAGAAATGTCAAACAGAAAAAAGCTCAGAACTAATGCATGTCCATGAAGGCTTTAAGGGCCTTGACACATTACGCGTGCAAGCTTTTAGGAATTTGGCACATAGGTGGCGGAAGGAAAGATGAAGAGAAAGGAAAAATCAAGAGCTCTTTTTTTCCGTTTTATACTGAGGAGTGGGTTGATTTGATTGATCCCTGCGGTCTTCAAACTTGAAAATAAAATCAACTAGCCCAATAACCGAACCATTTGAAAATAAATGTCGTAAAATGTGCGTTTGAATTTGAATTTCAACTTACCTGTTGCGGACAGCGTGAATCCCGCCTACTTTTGCTTATTTTTCTTTTTCAGAATGAATCTGCCGAAATGTTTTCATTTGTAGCCGTATTAACACGTTTGCGCTTATTAAGGCTATAGCCGTCATATTTTGAGAAACAAAAAAACAAATGACGGCTATAACCGTCGTATGAGTTTTGATATGGCAACACTTTTTGCGTTTAAGTTCTGTTCGAATGTGTTGCGTTTTGGTTTTGAAATGGGGAATCCCCTATGTCCAACGGAAATTTAAATTTGAAGTTCGTTGAAGGAAATGACTGCATTAGCCGTCATATTTTTCATTTGAAGTATGTAGTGCATGTTGAAAAAAAATGTGTTTTCTAAGAAACTTTTCTAGTACCTATAAATTTAATAATTTACGTAAGATTTACATTTTCTATTAATTTTGAATGCAGAATTATGAAGCAACTCAGTAAAAAAGAAAAAGCAGTTCGTAAGCTGTTGGAAGAAGTCGTTTCCGGAATTGGAAACAGATTTCTATGGTGAAACAACTAGCTGTCAGACGGCCATAGCCGTCATTTGCACAACAAATCAGTAGTCGTATATGAGTGGCACAAATGACGGCTATAGCAGTGATTTAAAAAAACGCTTTTTATTATTCCAGTCGATTTAGATCTCAATTTCAGACATTTCTGCATACTTGCCAGACCTCAAATGGTATTTCTACCATGATTACCAAAAGTGTATATCTGAGCAACTCCACGCATTTAAAAGTGAGCACGAACGTGTTAATTATTAGTATACATCTTTCATTTTACAATTTTCGTGAAAAATATATTAGTTCGATCGATGGAAAAATGAAGTCTTCTAAACCTTCGGAATTTAAAACAAATCAATATATAAAAACGCATAGTTGAATTTTAACTTTTTTCTTGACGATTTTAATTTTTTTTTTAGATTGGGCTTATTAAGGCTCCCTTTTTTGTTGATAGCCTTCGACGTCTTCGTATTTTCCATTGCATTTGTAATAAGCTAATTTTCTTTGCAGACAATTTACACCCTTTTTATAAAAAGCTAATGGCGTTTTCGATTGAAGAAAAGAATTGGCCTTTCTATGAAAAGAGCAAATCTAGAAGTGCTCTTTCGATGTATTCTATGTTTCATTGAAAAAAAAGTGCACTTCGAGGTCAATTCTTAACACGACAGAAGTGTCCGGAATATTTTTACAGAATTGCCCTGAACTCACCAGCACTTACTAACAAAATGTCAGATTGAAGTGTTTGTTGTGTTATTAGAAACAAATTTTTCGCTATGTGATCCGAAAACATACAATAATGCATGCAAAATGTAAACTTAAATTGAAATATATTGATTTGGCTGTATTTATTACTGCAGAAAACAAAAAAAAAAGTAGCAACAGAAAACCAAATCTCTCATATGGTGTCTACCACTATTACAAAAGTGCTCCAACGAATTTCATTGAAAAGGCAATTCTCTCGGATCTTCAATCGAAAACGCCATAAGTGGCAACATAGAGTATAGACATACTATAGAATAACATTTTTATGAAAATAAATAGTTGGATTGGAAATTGGAACAGTTATATAAACATGCTTCTTTAAACCATTCGTTACTATGAGTTTTTATTTTTTTGGAAGAGAGTCGGACAATTCACAATCACAGCAGACAGTACAAGTTGTATGGCCATAGATCAAACATTTAATTTCTGCACGAGATTACAGGGAAAGATAAGTTTTTCTGCAGCCAAGCTTAAAGGCGTAAGAGAGAAATCTTTATTGTTATGACAAGAACAAACAACAAATAATTATAGACAGATAATATGAAAATATGAAAGCAGCGGCGCACGTTAAAAAAGACGTACGAAGATCTCCTTGCTCGCTTCGAATGCAAATTTCTTCGAGTGAGTGGAGCGAACTCAACGACCTGCACAGCGAAATCGACGTGGGCATATGTTTGTAACTCATGCGATTAATTTTCGCATCGACAACATAGGAAATTATTTTTCCAATTTGTTTGATTCTAGTGATACATCGATGTGATAATAACAAAACATGGGCCCTGGTCAGAAAAGTATACATTAATCGTCAAAGATGGCTTAGGACATGAAGATAACCAACGCACGAAGAGTCTTGGATTCCAACCCGGAGGAAAAACGCAGTAAAGGAAGACCTCGCCTTCTCAAGTGGAAGGGGACCTCAACTAAATAGTAATCAACTGGAGGCAGTTAGCCAAAGATCGCGCTAACTGGAGAGGTAGGTTATGGCTTAAACACGGTTATGATAGTAAAGTTAAAACCTTTATCATTCGATAACCAATTCAATTTTCAATTTTAAATACCCAGTCGACTGACATGAAGGTAAGTGGCAGCAATACCAACATAGGTACCTACTAAAATGTGTGTCGCGTATTTTTGGTTGGCCATTATGTTTTTATGGCGTTACTTATGACTTCATTTCGTCTTGTATCATTTACATCTTGTATAAACATAAATAACTAGACCGGACATGCTGGTGGGTACGTTGTTGTTGCCTAATACTAATGGCGATTTGCCCATGGCTATAATCCTCCTGTGTCGCGTCGAGCGTAAACGGGGGTGGTTTATCCTTGGGTCGGGGTAAGGGTGCCGATACAGTCTATCCCTTGCCCGTGAACCTCGGACGTATACCGTTTGTATCAGTATTTGTGATCATTGGAGCTGCCCTTTCTTTGCAAGGCCTTTTGTACGGTTGGTCGAGGAGGAGGTGACCAGTCGACAGTTAGCCTTCAGATAGGCGGGTGGTAAACGTAACGGTTGGACCCTCGCCTGTATCCTCTGGTAACTGATCGGAAAGGGCCGATGAGGCGAGGCGTAGTAGTAGAGGTGATTGGATCAATCGTTCTGATTACTGCGCAATTGTGAGGTGTCTCAAATTGTCTCAAATTGGTAACAGAGTGGGTCTGACCGAGTGACGGGTTGTTTCGGATAAACAACGAGGGGTAACCGAAACAGTTTCCCCTCTATTGCAATCCATAAACAATCCGTCTAAATAGGAGCTGATGGGACCAGCTTCTGATACTGAAATTAAAGAGTGATCATTGCAGCCATTTGGTCTTGGTAATATATTTGCTGATGCAGCGTGTGTCTGTGAGGGACAAGTCACTGAGATCTACGAAGAAGTATTTACCTAAGTATGTTTTGCGCAAGTTTGCGAGAGCTGGGCAGGTACACAGAAGATGGATGGAGAAGATGGTACACATGTTTAAGTGTCTTACCTTTTGAGATTTAAGTCTAAAACGATGCATAAACCAAAAAACAATATCTATGTATAGTTATGTATGTTTTTCTTTTATTATTAATGTTGTTAAAAAACTAAAAATAAAAGAGAGATTTCGTATAGCCCGAAAATTTCTGGTATTTTATTAAATTTTTACATTTTTTGTCGTTTTATAAAACATTAGTATACAATTATACTTTATTTGCTTAACAATTTTGCTTTTCCTTTGTAAATATCACAATTTTAGTTTTTTTTTTAATTTACAAATAAGTTTTTATGCTAGTTATGATTATAACTTTGTTCAATTATATTAATTGTCACAGAAATTTTGGGGCATTGCACTTTTCAAATGAAATATCAACCTTACACAGCTAAAACACATACATGAATAATTCTATTTGTAGGTATATAATGTGAAATATTTATGTTTGAATTTGCATAAAATACATTAAAGCTCTTCATTTTGACATATTTTTTACATATCTAATTATGCTTTATCTCGCAGGAGATGACAAAACTGATAAGTTAGCTTGCTAGTAGAGAAACTCAAAAAAAAATATTACAGCACTTAGTTTAAAAATTATTAACAAGAAGCATTCAATACGTAAACTAGTAGATGAGTTTATATAATATTTTAGGAGTTTTGGTTTTATTTATACTTAAGTTTGGGGAAATTGTGTGCATTAAGAACAAAGTTCACAAGATTTAATATAAATCACTTACTCAAATATTAGAGGGTTGTCTTTGTTTTCTTTTTATTTAATATATTAAGTAATAATTAAATAAAATTAATATGTTTAAAAAAAATGCTTAAACTTAGGGAAATAATATATATGCAATTAGAAATGCATTAAGTTTACCAAACAAAAGCAGACTGAAAAGAGAATGAATCGAAAAACCTTTTAGTGAACAAATTGCGAGAGTACATCTTTATTTTGAGCAAGGGAAAAAAGGAAATACGAAAGAGCTAAGTTAATAGGGGTTCATTTCAAGAACAGACGAAAGGTTGAAGAAGCCGTTAAAGTGCGAAAGGCAAATGAAGACGACAGTACAAAGGCTGAAGCAAATATTTTAGGCGGAGACGGTGACGACGAGATCGAAGATTGGCAAACGGGTAAGAGGGGTGTTTATGATGATAATGAAGGACCTGGACATAATGCGCGATACTTATGCAAAATCATATTTAGTGTGCAAGATAATTCATATTTAGGGTGTAAAGATTTTACGAACTAACGAAATTTTCCATATAAAATTACCCATTGTGACCTACAAAATACTTGGTTTAGAGATTTAAATTGAGAGAAATAAAGGCTTAGATCAAATGTAATGAACATTTTGTAAAATAAAAATAAAGAAATTATATAAATTGGAAAAACGTTGTTTGAGTTTCTTAATGTAGCACTATTCATCAGCCACCCTGTAGGTGAGATGATTGCCTTAGATAACGAACCGTTTTCACATGTTGGACGAGCTGATGGTAAAGGCAGTTCCTCAATACAAAATATCTGGTCGTACTTACATGATCAACTGGTAGCGACATAGCGAAAGAACTTAATGCTTTTGCAGAAAGATGGAATATTGACCAAAGCAAGATCCATTTTCTTGTCCATGACAGTGCAAGTAAAATGATAAAATGAGTATGAGAGAGGCGTTTTATTCATTCACTGCAACGAGCTATCGGAGAATCGTTAAAATCTGAAATCTGAAAGAGATGGTAGCTGATTTCAGGCGAATTATTACTAATTTTAACCACTCTGGTATAGCACAGCAAAAGCTGAAATCCATTCGTCAAGAACTTAACTTACCAAACCAACAAACAGTACAAGTACACGCAGGAATTCTACATCTTACTAAATGCAGCGATTGTTAGAATAGAAGCAAGCTGTCACTTTTTACATAACAGATTACGAACCCTTAAATAATTTAACACCTTCTCAGTGGAAGTTAATGGAAAAGAACACAGAAAAAAGTTATAAGACCAGATTACTCGACATATGCTCTGGGAATGTTTTGGAGAAGCAGCTACAGACAATGTTCAATATAATGAGGATGTGGAAAGCCATTCAAAGCGAAATGGACTTTCATTTAAAAATTGTTCGTCAATATATGAGGGCAGACCCTTGTCAGCAAACAGGACAGTTTCCACGTCTGACAACATTTATTTATGTATAATTTTCTTTTTCAGGCACTAGTGGATACAGTAAGAGACTATTTTCGGAAGCAGGCATAATTTATGAGGAGAAGCGCAATAGTTTTTAAGTATTAAAATATAATTTTTTTTCATATATTTTTTAGTTACATTATGCGTCTTTTTGTTCATGTATTGTAAATGTGTAAAGTGCCACTTACAGAGGAGTTCTTTAAATTCATTTGCGTTCAATTATTACAAACTATTGCCACCATATCCAACATGGGACGATGTCCGGCCATAGCGAGAACCAGACTACTCGCTGTGGGAAACACTTCATCCAGAAAGAAATTGAAAGATTAGGGAACTGATCCTGTATCAAATTTCCAAGAGCTTGGTGTTGGTATTCTATTTTTTATTGAACCGCCATTTAAACGAAAGACCCATTGACTTCATATACGAGTATAATGGACTGCTAATGAAATTTCGGTTCCATACAAGCTCTGTCCAAAAAATGACGCCAACATAACTAGCGCTCTTGGTGCAAAGCGAATAAAAAGTGTAACAAAATGCCAACCATCTTGGATTTCTCCATAGAATGCTAGAGACACCTATTGGGTGTTTGGAGATACGCTAGGTAAAACCGTTGAAATTCGAATTATTGCGGAATGTTTTGCAATAGAGGTCGCATAGAAAATGTGGTAGTTCAAATTGTTTATAATAAATGGAACCAAACAAATTTGAAAACAAATCGTATTGTAATGCATTTATTGCCCCAAAAATTGCACATATTTTGTACATTTATGGCAAATGAGTTTTTACTGTTTACATTTGTTTTTCTTAAATATTTTGCAATATAACTTTAGCATATATTTCAACCAATAAAGTTTTCTGGAGTTTTACAAATGTTTAAATGATATTTTGGAAGATGTACTGGAGGCGCCAAATCATCTGAACGATGGAAATGCTGCAGGATCGGATGGAATTCTCTCCGAATTTTACAAATATAGGACAGGGGATCTATTGAATAAACTTACTTTCTTGTTCAACTTATAAGACGAAGTGTGTTCTAAGCTTTTTTTATCTTCAATGTATTTTAGAAAAGTTATCTTTAAATTCCTCATACTAATAATGAACCCCATAAAACCTACTTTATTCCTGCTCCTTATAATTTGTTTCAAATTTATTCCGCTCTGAACCAAAAGAGCTAATGTTGGAACCAAAGCGAAGTTGGCTACCTACTAGCAGTCATTATAATATGTAGTTATAATAAATCCATGGATAGGCCGTATAATTCCACAGTAGTTGTATAGTCGCCATTATTTTCTTTTTTAAATACCATCCACCGTTGTTTTTACTTTAGGATGCAAAAGTCAATTTTAACAGTCTTAAATAAGTTTCAATGTTTAATTACAGACTTAAACTCCAAACCATTCAACAGTACACAAGCACAAGTGAGTAAATTACAATACCAGCCTATGAATAACATAAAAAGTGAAAGAAAACGTTTGAAATCATTTTTCTGTAACCCGATTCGGCCGGACACCAAACAATCTAAAGCAATTATTACCTATTACCTCCAAACTTATATGAACTTTCTTTAAAGACTGCATAGTTTTCTGTTTACACCAAGAATTGAAATGCTAAATGAAACACACATTGCACCTTACCAATAACCATTTTTAGTTCCGACTCTAAATTCAAGGAATTCCCTATGACTGTATTTGCCGTGCAATATCTGCGGTTGTGAGATTCCGTAAATTGAAAGTGGAGACTACAATTTCGTATTGGTAAAGCACAACGCGGTACGAATTGAATTGACTAGAAGTAAAATACACTCACACACTCACAGTGTCCCAATTTGTTCGCTATGTTAGGTTAGAGAAACAAAAAAAACAAATGGTAACAGAGAGAAAAAAAACAAACAGCACAATGCAGTCATAGAAAAAATGTGCTTACATTGATATAATCAATAGACGTTAAAAATATTTGTATAAATAAACTGTGAAAATGTTAATTTAAAATGTACATTATATAAAAGAAAAAACAAATTTATAAAATCATTTTAAATACTAATTACTTAGAAATTCACCTCCAAATGCTTTATATCGACTGGCGGCTTTGCGTGGGTGATGAAGAGCAAGTGTCGCTGCCCGCTGAATGATAGCCATTGCATTGGGCAACTCCGCTGGCTAAATCGTACTCTTCTTCAACATTTGCTGCTGCATCAACTACCATTTCGCTGTCCACTTTTGGCTCTCCTGGAGCACTCAATTCGCTGAGGGAACTTTTAGACGATGACGAGCTCTTACTGCTACTGCTGGAGCTATCACTTTCGCTGTCTTCACTGGATGAATCCATTGGTGTTGGGTTTTGTGTTATCGCTGTTGCTGTGACTGAGGAAATGGCCACTTGACGGCGTAAGTCTGAAAGTAAGATGAACTTTTCGTGTCAGTTTTATTTAAAAGGCAGCGTTGATAACAGTATTCAAAGTATTAGGTTGTACTTCCAAAGCCTAATCGAAGGTGTATTCAGTTAAATTACAAGTAACTAGCTCCAGACACGCAATAAGGAATTTATGGCTGTTTTAAGCAACGACGTGAGCCTTCCAATAATTATAAGTTAAAAAAAAGTAAAAAGAAGCAAAGCTATCAGATCACTTACTCGGATCTCTTATCTCTTGCTAAATGTAACCTCAGAAAAAGATGGCGCTCATCGTTATTCATTCCACGAGGTACCTATCATCTTAAAATACAGATGCAATAGGAAACTTCCTCTCTTTTAAGTCTTTAGTATGTACAATTCACAACCGCACGAAGACCACATACAACGCAACACTGAAGTCTACATGCCTGTTATGAATGAAAGGGAAGACTGAAGCATGAGGAGCGAATGCAAAAAATAAACCATTCTTTAGAAAGCATCTACAGCTGCAGAAAATTAAACAGTTCTTCCGGTTATTCCCCTGCCTAATCTTCTTCGGAAATGTCTGTGAAATGTTGGCGGCAATGATAAATCCGAAACAATGAATGTTTTAACATCTGCCTACATATGTACAATTTATAGCTAAAACACATGCTCGTTTACGAAAATAAAAACTTTCAGTATTCAATTGTACGACTTACCATAGTTCTCCCTGGTGAGGTCACGAATTTTTTCCTCTAACAGCCGGATCTTTGCCTGATACTCTGTAGATATCTTTTGCGCATTGAGTTGTTGTTGCCGTTGTGCACCTTGTTCGGAATACCTATCCTCAATTTGAAGGCATTCTTCAATTAGCTGCTGTTTTGTTAAAGTCTCCAATTGTTCAACGCGGGCCTTCTCATACACATTGGCAAATTCCTTGGTCAGAAATTCTTCTTCATCTTCGGGTAAAGAATAGAAGTAGTTATCTTCGGAATCAACAGAAAAACTTGAATCTCTTGTCCTACCAGATGGTGTCAGTAGAGCAGATGGCACCTCCGCTAAGTGTTCTTCCATAAGAAACTTATTCGTATTGTACGGCACCAGCGAACGGCTCCTGTTTAGTTTTATGCGACGTCCACTGCTCAAGTTGGAGTTACTGCTACTGCCACCACCAAATCCGCCACTTTGACTGCTGCCATAGCGTGGAACTTGGAATTTCCAATTAGTCTTCTTGTAAGGTTTAATATTTTTAGTTTTGGGTTTGCCTCGTCGATGTTTTCTCTTATTTTTAGTTTGTGGACCTCCAACTGAAGCTACCGCAGCTTTTGTCGAGTTATTGGGACATGAACTGCTCAACGAACTTAAATTCGTAATTATTTCATCATGGGGCCCGGAAGCATCGGTGACTCCCTCTATTGGAAGTACTGGCACTTCAATGGCCGCCGAAGCCGTGAATTTAGACAATTTATTTTCTTTCGCCTCCAACGACGTGAATTCAGTCGCCATTTGCGATTGCTGCGTATGAGGGAGACTGTTTTTCTCGCCACACAAAATGTCCATTTCACTTACTTTATCGACAATTTTCTCCGACATTTTAAGCCAATAACAATTCTTACCAATTCACAAATTAATTATGAGCACTTTTTGAAAGTTTATTGTTTATAAAGTATCGTAAAATTCACCAAAATTACTGAGCACAAAAGTAAACGATGCTGCTTCTATCGCCATTTTTTCCAATGTATAATTGTTTCTCATGTCCACCACCAAGTTGGTCTCATTCGTCGCCGTTGTCGTCGTTTTCGTTCTTTGATTTGGTGCTATTTTTTTCCTTGCTTGCTTGTGCAGTGCACTATGCTCTTTTGTGTTTTATTTTCATTCTTTCTCGGTTGCTCTGCTTTTCGTTGATAAGTTGGTTGCATATGCCACAGCAAGATAAAAAAGGGAAGTAGTTTTCCGTGTATTTTGCTTATTCTTTCACACTTGTGTGTTTTTATCGGAGCGGTTATCAATAGATTTTATTTCCGCGCGATTTTGAAAATGATATGGCATAGGCGTGCGTTAATTTTTCCTCACGTTGGTGGGGTCAACGTTTATAGTCGTGTGGAGGCTCCACGCTCCACTCCAGTGATGTAGAAAAGTGCCGTAACATAGGTACTATACCAATAGTTATAAATAAGAAATTGCAGGGGCATTTCCACCACTTGTGAAATAGAGTCTTGTGAATCACTTTTAGAGCATTTTTTGTGAACATGCAAATTTGTTCAGTTTTGTTAATTGAAACTACTTAAACAATAACCCTCGTATTGATAAACAAATGTACACAAGTAAGTTAGATAGTAGACGTCAAATAGCATAAAGAATTTTGACGTAACTGCCGCGTAGCGAGTTAACTTTCAAGCAGTATTTTTTTTTAATACGGTGGTAGGTGTTTTGGGAGGAAATAAGGGAATGAAGAAAAATATATATTTTTGAGGAAAATGCCATTTTTGGTATTTATGACATCTACCTATTCTTTTAACAGGTACGCTACTATAATTTGTTTTCATCGATCGTTATTTAAAATAAAAATCCCAAATTGTACTTAAAATACTTAGTTCTCTTTTATTAAAAATCATTTTCAGCAAAGTTATTTCGTTACCAATCGTGCCTCTCATTTAATTGCGTGTGCAGTGAAAATCTCTAATTATAGATTTTCACTGCACACGTCAATTTAGACATTCGGATACTTAATTGTAAAACGGCAAATAGTTTTATCTGGAATTAATTTTGTTTTGATTTTATGACACTTCGAAATGTCAACTGAGTATTCAGGCAGGATTTTCTTGACTAGATTTGTTGACTACGATCGTCAACTGACAATGCTATTCACGTGATCAATACGTCAAATTATACAAAAATGTTTTTTTTTATAATAAAGCCAATTCTTAAATATATATTCTTTATTCGACTGTGGCCGTGTTTTTTTGAGCTTCGATCTGAGCAAAGCAAAGTAAAGTAAGATTTTCATCATGCAATTACAACAACACGCTCTACTTGAAACTTCGAGACTCGGTTGTAGTTGTTGTAATCGCGTGCTGAAAATCCTACTTTACTTTGCTTTGCTGAGATCGAAGCTCAAAAAAACACGCCTTGTATTCAACCATTCTGAAATTCAGCATTCTTACAGGCCTTGAAATCTAAACTCCATTCAGGTACAAACAAGTCATTTCCGAAACCCATTTATATTTATATGTATATAGCATTACATAAATTTGGTACCTACCTCCTTTTACCCCTTATCAATTAAAATCAATGGATCTGTTTAGGAAACTTTAATGGAAACTGCACCATAGTTGGTTTGGTACTACTTGCAAAAAAAAAAACATCTCATAAAATTATTCTTTTTCGACTCAAACCAAGAAAGTTATATTATTCATATATCATATATTATTCAGTCCAGACACGTTTAAATTTGACAGCTTATCACCAAAAAAAAAATGAAGAATGTAAGTAATAATTCACCAGGAAACCCGGATATTTGACCCAGAATTAGGCCCTAAGGGAAAAAAGCAAAACCGAGTATAGTCGAGGTAGATTAATCAAGCGCTTGCATAACTTCAAACTGACTCGGAGAAGGTGAAGTTGATTTGTTGTTCTTTCCTTTGGCTGAGATAGGATGTTTGTCACCTCGGAGAAGGTGAAGTTATTTGTTGTTCTTTCCTTTGGCTAAGATAGGATGTTTGTTTTAAGTAGTAAACAAAAACAAAAAAAAAAACGGACGATTTGATAATTTGGTCGGTTTAGGGGTTGGAGCATTAATTTTTTTTCTACACGGACCAAAGTGGCAAAAAACCGGAGCGTCTAATAAAAATAAAACTCCGGATTAACGTTAATTCACCAAGAACGTGAATTTCTTTGGTGAATCAGGCCCTCAATACTGGTTCGATGGCTGTCAGTTACAGATTTGTAATGTAGATGGCTATAAGGGGGGCAGTTTGTGGGCTTAAGAATAAAATATGTAGTTTGCTTTGGATATCAAAACTCGGTACCTATACTTTTTTTCCAATATTTGTTCTTGAAGTGAAGAAGGTAAAAGAAAAGCAGATGCAGAAAATCAGCTGCAAAAGTTATGAATTAGTGAACAGCAGCTGTTTATGACATATAGAAATATCGAAAAGGTTTTTTACTAAGCAGCAATAAAATGTGTGGGTTAATACTTCTCAATTATTTGCAATTCAATTAATTTAGGTTGCCACAAGTTGACTTGGGATGAATTGTGTCTACCGTTGAAAAATTTCAGAAAACGTAAACAAACTTCCACATTAGGATGAGAGTTGCTGGAGATGGATGATGTTGATAAAACAGGCACCCCGACCGCCAATTTCTCGTTGTTTCACGGCACAGTGCCATCTTTATGTCGAAGAACAATTATCACGAAGAAAGTATCCAATTCACCAACCACGAAAATCGCACTGGTTCGCCCAGCGAGAGATTTTTTTCTCAGCTTGTTTGTGTTTCGCTACCCCTCCGGTAAACAGACCACAAACACACACTCAAGCACCTAATCGCGCCTTCACTAAAATGAACAGATACCGCGGCCATTTTAATTGCGTGCTGTCATTTCTCTGTGTGACGCATATTTTCACGTATTTTCAGTGTTTATCATTGCATTTAATCGCAGAAACCTATTGCAAAAAATTAATCGGACCTCCCGCCTTCGAATTTATATTCATAAGCAATCCCAAAGACGCCGGATTTGTGCAAAAAATCAATTTGAAAATCTCGCCAAAACAAGTGAACAATTTTTTTTTGCAAGAAAATCTTCCAACAAAACACCAGTGAATTCAGCGCTATGTTCATTACACCAAAGCAGCTCTAAACAAAACAAGACAACAACAAGCAACGCAAAAAGGGACAAAACTCGTCAAGCGTGTAGGTTTGCAAACAAAAAGAACAAAAGACTTTCTAGTTTATTACAATTGACCAAATATTATACATGTCGGGGTCGTGAGATCAAATGCAAATGTGTACCCTTTCTGGAAAATGCTGAACAGGTTTTTGTATCATTAATTTTTGTGCATGTGGCAATTGTAAGCAACACAAAGCACTGACAGGTGCTCCTATTGGCAAAGGGCGATGAGTTTAGATACACTCCCCTAGGACTTTACCCCTAAATGACCTTTCTCAATGACAGTGAACTTTTTTTTCTTGCCTGTATGTACCTATCGGAATAATTGAGCTGCAGTCGTAAATTGTTGCCGTTTGCACTGGCAATCACAGGGTATTCTTCTTTATCTATGTGTGGGCGAATTAGTTCGTGAAAAACAAATTTCGCGAAAAACAAGCGTTTGGTGGCGGCAAACGCAAAACCAATCGGAATATACACATTCGGAGTGAACTCCGGCCTTTTATCATTCATCCGGCTGAATGAATTTATTTTTTGATTCATTCAGTTGTCAAAACTTGACAGTAGATTTCCGTGTAATATTTTGAAGAAAAACCTATGCCTTAATGAGCATTTTTCTATTGCAAAATAAACTTAATACGCATAAACTACTTTGTGGAATTGTTTTGTTTTTTGATATTGTTCGCATCGGAAAAACGTATGTAAAGTTGCAGAGTATTTAAAAAACGTTGATAAGCTTAGGATAAGACCCAAAGTTATTCAAAACAGCATCACGAATAGATGGGAAACCCCTGCAAAGTTCAAAGGCTTAATGCGGTTTTGACGTTGTGTATTTGTTTTGGTGTTCTCTCTCAGAGGGGTGAAGTGTGCAGGGTAAACAATAGACATTTGATGAACCATAGAGTTGGTGGAGGGCGGTGGCCCCGCTCAAGTCAGTACTCTAATTTATTCCGCCAGACCGACAGCAATGAAGAATTATACGGCGAAGAAGATAACGTCTACAACAAACCAACAATATTCTTGAGTCGGATCTCTGCTTTCCTTCTATATCTATTACTCACGTCGCATTTGTTGTGTATTTTGTTTTGGTTGGCTATGTATCTACAAACCTATGCTGTATCTCACGTAAGCAGTTTTTATTTTTTTCGTCTGCTGTTTGCAATTTCCAAGTAGAATAGAGATTTTCGTTTGAGGCACTACGTAGTCATTGGATCGCATCAAATTGGCGACAGAGAGGTATCGCGTTTTGAAACATGTTTGCTGTGTACGTTGGTAGAATTTTTTGTTTGTACCTAATGTAAACTTAGCGACGTTTTCTTAAGAAGTTGTTACTGTCGCCACAATGGCACAGAGATTGTACATTCTTACAAAAGCTAGAAAAGGCATAACGAAAAGATGTCGAGGTATTCGGGACAACTCAAATCAGCCCTGATTTGTAATGTATTTTGGTATTGCGGCAACGGGGGGCTACGACAATATAGATCACCAAACACTTGCGTGGGCGATTTGGTTACTTTTTTCACCCAATTGCTTCTCGCGATGAAAGCACCATCACTAACTATTTCCTTATTTGGCTTGTTCTTCGTCATCAGTGCGTTACAATTTCAGAAGTACATATTCGCAATTACGAAAGACAAGCCACATGGTCATATCATGATATCTAGGCACTTTACATACTCATTAAGTTGAATAAAAATGTTTGAAATCTCCAAATTAAGCAATCATGAAGGTGTTCAACGAATTTAGTTATATTTGAAGTTGAATAACCTTACGTAGCTCAAGTTGAAAAATTGGAGGTAACTGCTCTTCTGTAAAACTATTTGTTTACTTAACTGGTATGAAATTGTGTGGAAAAAGCTGAATTTTCCAGTAGAACAAACGGAGATTTAATTTGTTTTCTGAAGCTCCAAGCTCATGCCAATCCTTTTCCTCCAGCAGAAAGAGTGACACAAGCATTCGAGTTGCCAAGACGGTTAAAAGCAGTATTTCCATCTGCCGAAGGAAGTTAGATGAACGTCTTTGTTAGTTTTATATTATGTCTGTGTATTGTGACGTTGTGTCCGATGTTCTATCTCCCTTCTGAGTTCCTTCCAGCTAAACCTAGTTTAGCCTCTTCTATCTCTTAACACCTTTGAACGTACCAACACGCTTTGTTCTATCCTCTATGTCCATGTTGGCAGCGTTTATCGGTCTGAAAGACCGTTTCTCGAGTATTGGTTTGTGAATTGTTTTCGCCCCTTTCAAATATTGTAGCAAATCGCGTCAACTGATGTTATTTGAGAGGAATTCATCGTTTGTCTCTTGGTTAAAGAAGTGCCCCAGTGTAAACTTGTTTCAATACGTTATTTAGTATACAGCCGGTGCAATGGTTGCCAAAAGAAGCTGACCGAAGGTGGTTGTTCGACAAAGTGAGAACTTTAGGTTTTTTTTTTGTTTGGCAGTATCAAACTATCGGAGACTACACAAGCACTGTTATCGGAATGTCTGATTGTACAATATGTTACACTTTGCATATATATATTGCGATGATATGTTTTTTTTATTTTTGCAAAATCACTAAATGCCTACGCCCTGCACATTAATCAGCCTACAGTTAGTCATACAACTAATTACACACTGCTTATGATACATTTCCATTACAGGACAGAGTGATAAAGAAAAATTCATTTGTAATTTGGACATGTCATGTCAGCAAGCACCCAGACTTACTGAAGATCCGTATATTTTTACGGAAACAGTGCCAACAACGCCAGTTTTATTTAATCCTCAGGTGCGTTACCATCAATTTTTGACCCATCAATTAATTTTAAATCGTTTGTTGTAGAAGCCAAGAAGTCAACAACAACCGAAATTAGTTAATCAACCACTTCCACTACATCCAAATGCACAGGACACATCCAATGTCAACGTAACCCAACAGTTTTTTGGCGGTCGTTTCAACGGTACCACCAATGCAATAGAAACACCATCAGCGTCTATTACGCAACAGCAGCAAATTATCAATGGCATGCAGAAGAATGTCATTTCGATAACAACGATTAGCAATGGCAATAGTAATTTGCCGGTTCCCAACAAATTGCCGCAGCAAACTCAACATTCTCATCCAAAAATCGTGACAACTGCTGCTGTCACTGTAACGCCTACTGCTGTTACAACATGCAGTGCATTGCCAACGCAAGTAATCTCATGGAATCAAACGCAGCCCGTAGCTGTGTCTCCACCCGCCCAACATCTTACTACACAACAGCAGCACCTTCACCACCTTCAACAACAACAACAACAACATCAGCAGCAGCAGCAGCAGCAATCATTCTTCACATTGACAAGCAACTGTAGCAGTAACGTGCAGGGTTTAGCATGTGCGCCAACCCTGCTGCCGCCGTCGAATTTCCACCAAAACACGTTGGCACAACAACTCCAGAAAGTTGGTTCGACGCTAACGAATGCGAATTCAATTGCGACACCTGCGGCAGTGCCTTGGTGCAGGCCACAACAGCAGCAACAACAACAATACTCAAAAGTCGCAGTCTATCCCCACAATCCGCCAGCTACGGTCTCCCACAGCCGTGACAGTGCGGTCCCATCTGGTGCGACAGCGACGGCGGTGTCGTCATCACCTTCATCTTCGTCCGTTTCATCAGATACATCACTATCCACAGTGAAACTAAATCATTCCGATTTAAATGAAATTCCAGTTAGTGTTATTTACCGAACAGCCACTCCAACGAGTGAACCAGGAACTAGTCCAAAGTTTTCTGGAGAACAATCCATCGATGTGTTCCCCACTACGCTGTGTAGCAACGCACCAACACCAGCCCGGAAATCTCTCGATTCTTGTGAGAAAACTGTTGTGTTCGCCACACCTGCCAAAAGAGACTCTAGAGTTTTATCGTCTTCCGCTAAAAAGTCGCTCAAGGGTGCCAGTGCTGGGGCACCCGGTAAAGCGAAACGCTCACACAGTCAAACAACCCACCATGAAGCTTTACAAAGAATATCATCGATCACCCAACATCCATCAGCGGCGTCATCATCATCATCAATACCACCGTCTATGTCACCATCGATCCGGCGAAGGATTAAGGTGCGCCGAAGTAGTGGCGACTGGCATGCTCCCGATACGTATATATTTGACAGTGTGTCACCACTAACGTCGCTGATTGAACGTCGACAACGTACGGCAGAGAAATGTGATAGTACCATTGCCTCGGCGAGAGCATTGTGTGTACAACAACACTGGCTGGGTGTGTACGACTTGAAAGATTCTGCAGACATATCGGCACGTACATTGAATATTGGACGTGAGGAGCGAATCGAAAGGCATAAAGCATTGCTGCGACGCCAAGCAGTCCAGTTGATTTCATCAAAGGAATTCTTAAAGCCTACAGTTGCTAGAAATCGATTGGTTTTCGTCTCGAAATTCTTACAGAAGCTCAAGTGTCGTGAAGATGGGTGAGTTCAGTTTAAAATATCCATTTATATTGGAATAATAATCATTTTAGGTTTGGTTATGTGATGTGAGTTCCACATAGCAGTGCGCACTCGTTTAAAATAAATTACAGTGCCGTATTTGTCCACCATTTTCTAGGAGCGTTTACCATGCGTCCGCGTCATATTTAGTTTCTAGCGTTTCTATAAGTCTGGATTGAGAAGATTCTTGCAGTTAGTCACAAGGAAAACGAACATTTTTGATTCGATCTTGAAGCTGATATTGGGAATGAGAAAGATCGATGATGCAGAGTTGCTTAGCTAGTTTATTATGTTCTCAAGTAGGAATACAACAACAACACTGGCTTCTTTAAGTCTCTTGTGTTCCTTTCCTAAGAAATTAAGCACAACGATTTACCTGCATTGTTAGTGATGTTCTTCATCTCAGAGTTTTCGTCACTGCTCCATGTCGTATATTGTTGAAGGCTCATTCCGGACTTTAATAAAGAACTTAGACCACTACAGAGCAGCTCCGTTGCAGCTAGCACTTTAGTTGGATGTTAGGCATTATTAGACACAATCCTTGCAAAATGACAGACGTTTTTACAAATGTCTAACCAATATTCTTCTTTTTCTTTCAGTATACCAGCAAAAAAATGTTGCGTCCCATCATGTACGAATAATTCTTTGGCATTAACCGCCCAATGCTACATTCACATAACGCGCAATTTAGATCAACAATTGTTCCTACCTTGTACGGCGAAATTCTCCGACAACACACAATGCCGCATTCCAGTGTTCGATATATCGCACGAGCTGCCACTATGTCGGGAGCATGGATGGAAACGCGACAACTACAATCGCATAGTGCAGGAGCAGAGGCCAAAGGCGAAAGTCACACGGAAACGTACAAAATCGACTGTGATGTGTGGCCGCCCACCAAAACGTAGCAAGAAGAAACGAAAGGGCAGCACCTCATCATTGGAATCAATTGGTAGCAATAGTACCACAATTGCTTCAACGCCAACCGGATCTGGTGGTACGTTTGGTCTGGCGCCTCCAATTCTGTCGTCGAATTGTATCGCTGCGACTATTGTTGTCGATCGAAACGCTTCAGTTGGAACGAATCAAGGCGGTTATACATTGAAGATGAATGAAATTACTCAGGCTGTTAACATGTCATCATTTAATACCGGCATCGATGTTCTGAACATGATGAGGCCCCAAAGCCAGCAAGATCTGCTTACACAGGATATGCTTGGCATATGCGAAAACAGTTCTGTATATGCCAGTTCCGAGGACACAGGAGTTGGTGGCCTAAGTGAAAGCGAATTGATGGTTGGAACTCAAGATGCTGGTAAGTTGTTAGTTTTCGTTGTAGATGGGACAGCAAGTTGGAAAAATGTTTTTAATTACAGAGGAGATACCGCTGGGGGATACACGTCTCTTGGAAGAGCATGACCTAACTAATGTTTTGAATAATTTGCCCGTAGATGCTTTCAACGAATTGTTTACAGTGGGTAAGTCGAACCAAACGAATACTCTTGACCAAATTCAACTTTCTCTTCTACAAGAATTTTTAGTACATGTAAAGGGTGATTTTTTAAGAGGTTTAGAACTTTTTTAAAAAAAAAAACACAAAAAATTCGAAAAAATGAATGAAATATTTATTTGAATCGATAGTTTCAACCTTGCAATTTAATGTTTAAAGATAATTTCATGCAAATGTTGACCGCGGCTGCGTCTCAGGTAGCCCATCCGCTGAGTCCAATTTTGGCATACTCTTTCACACATATCGGCCGGTATCTCACGAATGAATGCATGGATGTTGGCTTCCAGTGCGTCAATCGAAGCGGGCTTGTCCCTATACACATTAGCCTTGGCATACCCCCACAAAAAATAATCTAATGGTGTCAAATCGCACGATCTAGGCGGCCAATTGACCGGCCCGAAACGTGAAATTAACTGTTCACCAAACTCGCCTCGCAATTGCGCCATTGTTTCGCGTGCTGTGTGGCATGTGGCACCGTCTTGTTGAAACCACATATCATGCAAGTCAAGAACTTCCATTTCGGGCAAAAAAAAGTTTGTTATCATCGCTCGGTAGCGTTCACCATTGACAGTAACGCTGCGATTCGCATCATCTTTGAAGAAATATGGCCCAATAATGCCGCCGGCCCATAAACCGCACCAAACAGTGGCTTTTTCGGGATGCATTGGTAGCTGTTGCAATGCTTCTGGCTGATCTTCACTCCAAATGCGGCAATTTTGCTTATTTACGTACCCATTCAACCAAAAATGAGCCTCATCGCTGAACACAATTTTTCGATAAAAAAGCGGATCCTCGGCCAGCTTTCCAAGAGCCCATTCACCAAAAATTCGGCGTTGTGGTAGGTCGGCTGGCTTTAGTTCTTGCACCAGCTGTATCTTAAAAGGCTTTACGCCCAAATCCTTCCGCAAAATTTTCCACGTAGTGCTGTAACAAAGGCCTAACTGCTGGGAACGGCGCCGAATCGACATTTCGCGGTCTTCTGTCACACTAGCTGATACGGCCGCAATATTTTCTTCACTACGCACAGTACGTAAACGTGTTGGTGGTTTAATGTCCAACAAAGTAAATTTGGTGCGAAATTTGGTCACAATCTTCCGAATAGACTGCTCAGAAGGTCGAGAATGCCGATCATAAAATGGAAGCAGCGCGCGATGAACATTTCGAACCGAGCACGAATTTTGATAGTAAAATTCAATAATTTGCAAGCGTTGTTCATTTGTAAGACGATCCATGGTTAAATTGCAAACCAAACTGAAGCTGTTTGACAGTGACACAAGGTACTAAACACACGTCAGCTGTCAAAACCAGTGTTGCCAAAACCAAACCAGCTAAAAAATCACCCTTTACTACTTACAATTGAGACTTCCAACTTGGCGTTTATCGTTTTTATTGAATTTGTGTGTATGCTTTAGTTCTGCAAGTTCTTTACAACTAAGTCGAGGCATACAGTTGCGTTACGATGCAGTTTCACTTCCTCTGGCGTGTTTGCTACTACTATCACGGCGATGTAGTTTACAAATCCAAATTCCCTTATCCATATTGTAGAGCACGGACCGAAATACCGCATCAGTGTTTTGTATGTAAAATCCACATACAAATCTGCGACCTTTTTCACGTTCGTGGATGCGGCTATTGGCCCGATCAGGACTCTCGCACACTACGGAAGTAGTCGGCGAAATAACCAGAGTTGTAGTGACACTTTTTCTTGCCTCATTTCAATAAATTGAATTCAATAAAAGGGAGCAACTTTCGGATTACTATTTCATTGGCGTTTATTAGTATCCAAAAAACAAAGTCGCTTCGTCTTCTAATAGCGATATTTTAAACTCTACTTGGACAACCAAGTTGTTTCTAGTAGCTTCTTACTCGCTTCGAATTATAGATTATCGCGAGATATATTTTCATTAGCACACAATTAGTAATAGTAAGAATAGAATTAAGAAACTTGCGAGTATTCTCGTATCCTCAACAATACATCTCCTCAATTATCGCGGTCTTTATCTAATTGCCTGCAGTTGTGCTCTTCCCTTCCCCTTGTCCGTGAAGAAGGTAAGGCTCCACGTCCCCATCGTTAGAACCGAGGGAGACAAACGACAGTTCCTCAAAGTTACAATTTTCTATTTTGACGTTCCGTTCTATTCATTAATATTGCGTGCCTCTTCTTATTGACAATTTATTCATGCTTATTTTGAGATTCGAACGAATAGTCAATTCTAACGAATGTCTCTATTCGTTGGAATGAATTTTGTGTACCTATTTTGAGATTCGAACGAATAATATTCACTATCGAGAATGTCATAAAATGAATTCAAATGAATTTAGCTTTCGCAATCAGCTGTTTGACATTTTTATTTTATATAGAGTGAACAAAGTTTTGTTTTTTTATGGAGGCTCTTTTTTCATTGTTTTATTAAAACTATCACGTTAATTCTGAGATTCGATCGAATCGAGTATTCCCCGAATTTAAAACTATCACTCGAATGAACTCCTCACATTCTAATGTCGTTTTCGATTTGGCAAAAACATCAATTTTTTTGAGAAAAAATCAATTTTTTTTTTTGATTGAGATTGATTGCCTTTCATGTTCGATTTGCCATAAAAATCAATCTTTTTTTCGATCTGACTCTCTTTAGAGAAATCTCTTTTTCTCAGATTTCACACATACTTTCAGTAATACCAATGTGTATGACACACAGTTGGCGGTTACGAATTGTTTATCGTTTGAAGGATTGCTTTTTTAACTGAATTATTAATTTTTCGAGTATGGAAACGATTCTTTATATTAAATTATTTCTAAATGCGTTGTTATTAATGTGTAAAAATCAATTGAAATGGGTTTCCAGTGGAAGTGAAAAAAAATATTTTTTGCGGCCAACTGAATACACACAAGAACCCGTAAAATTCGAATTTTATGTTCGATTTGGCAGCAGAAATCTGAAATCTCAGATCAAAATCTGATAAGCCAAATCGAAAACGACATAAGTTTCGAGGGAAAGGAGTGCATTATCGAATGATTTCACTGGATGAACTTGATTTTCGAAATCAGCTGTTTACAGTTTTAGCTGTCAGATTGTAAATTTGTTCTCTTGCTTTTATTAAGTAAATATGGCTTTATATGTATTTTTGGAGGAGGAATCGGTCAAATTGAATCGAGAAATACTGCGAGAGACATGCAAGTTTGTATTGTTTCGCTTAGAAATCATACAAATTCTTTTTTCAAAATGGATAAATAAATAAATAAATAGTTCGCGGCTTGCAATTATTATTTTTTGTTCATAAATGCGTTTTATATACATTTTGTGATAAAAGTACGCAACATTTCTTTCGATTTATTTAAAAACAATTCAATTTTCAATTTTTAATATAAGCTTTCGGCCTCAAATTTCCGCTCGAATGAAATTTGACATTTAACCTAATGCAATCGAAACTGAGAATGCGGGGAGAAATGAACAAAAAATGAATCTCTATCGAAATCGAAAGTAGGAATGTCAGTTGGAAGAAATCGAATAACTATGGATTCGATTCGAATCTCAGAATAGAGGTGTATATTTATTTAAAATATTAACTAATTATTGAGAAATATTTTGCTAAAATCTACAAAAATAGAAGTCTTATCTCAAATGGCACCAGTTGTAAGAATATTAAAATGTGTCATTAGTAATATTTTGACACTCTGAAAGTCTGAAATTTAAATATGAGCTTATCTAAAATAGTTTTTTTTAAATTATTAAATTGCGAACCCATATTGTTCAAGTAAAGAATGCAAAAAAGAAGGTGTAATGTTATATTAAACCTCTAGTTTTTTCTGTTATTTATTTAACTCAATTCTGTTCACACTACCTTTCAAATGTGGTTACTGTTCAAATCAAAACTAAATTTTTCTTGATACAGTTGTTTTTCCGTATACAATCGGTGACAAATAACAACCGACATGGCGATTGTTTTGTTTATAGATGAAAAAAGAGAAACTTCCATACAGGAGGATAATAATGGATGCCTCAAATCCATTTCCGAAAAAAATCCTTTAGGAAAATGTGGAAAAACAACAATTATCACTGTTTAGCTTTAGGAAAATACAGACGAATAAAAAATGACATATTTTGCGAACGATTAGAAAGCCAAAATACACTCAACATTTGAATGAAAAATGAACTTTCGATTGATAGAATGAACTTTCTATCTGTTCGAATGTCAAAATACAGGGTCGGCATTCTGTAATGCGAAACGTTCAAACGTTGTCGTGTGCACGAACAAATTTGCTTGTCTTGCATAGGGCAAAGCATTCGTGCGCACGAAAACGTTTGAACGTTTCGCCTTACAGAATGCCGACCCAGATTCCTCAAATTCGACACACTTTCGAAAGAAAACGAATCTCAAAATAATTAAGAACTAGATTACCTATATAATTATTGTAATATTTGCAAACGCGCAACAGTGACAGCTCGCTGCCAGCGTCAGGTTTCGCACACTTTCAAACATGCTGTTGAAGACACCGCATCCCCTAGTCCTTTTTTGACATAAAAGTGAATTGTCGAGGCGTGCGTTCTCCGTCATCCTTCTGCACAATCGGGCGAGATTAGCGGAGCTTTTGAATGAATTTCTTGGGCTTTGCAAGCATTTTTGTGTTTTTTTGTGCTCCCTTTTTTTTAGGTTTCTTTGTCCAAATGATATTTTAAAATAATCCAACACCTTCACCATGTCATGCATGGGACGAACAACCTAGCCTCACCATGACACACCTGCTCTCCTGCGAGAAAGTTAACCTAATGTCCAAAAACACAACCTACCACAAAATCTCCTATCTTGTATCCAACATCAATTTAAAAAATACAAAATTATTTGTCATCTTAAACTTGAAGACTCCATATTATAAGTATAACATCCTTTCCCTTATTTTATGCACTAGTTGAAAGCCCTGGCAGCTAGCACTAGACCAAAATATTATTGACTTTGTAATTTATTTACCTGTTTATAAAGTTATGATAATAATAATAATAACTATTCAACGTTTTCGAATTTTCCAGTGCATCAAGACGAACGAGAAGAAGTTGAAAGAGCTCTGGAACTTGCCGACAAACAAATAAAATCTCTACAGCAAATGACCGGCAGCGATACAGACTTCCTACGAGATCTTCTAGACGGTAGTGATCAAATCTTAGACGACACTGACATATGCACAGAGATAGCATCTTCACACTCGCCCGATACCAGTGGCATAGATACAAACACGCTCTTCGTCGATGGCGGCAGCAACAGCACGACAGGAAGCTGTACAGGCCACACCCCAACGGACATCAGAGGCCTAGTGCAAACCTAAAGCGGTGTCATCCAAACGAATGTCATGTCATTACAAAACCAGGCATTCTCAAACACACACACTCATTTATCATCTTCCTCTCATACACTCCATTTCTCGCGCCCCCCACCCTTCATAATAAAAATTCATTCATTCTAACATATAAAAACATATTATTCAAGTTCAGTGTATTATTTTGTGTATAGTAAACCAAATCAGCAAACATAGCATAATTAAAAAAAATAAAAAAACTATAAAAAAAAAACAAAAAAAATTATAATAAATAAATTAATTAAACAAAAAATTTGTTGAGTGAAATCGACGAACAAGGGTGAATTATGAGACAGCAGGACATCCAGCCACCATCTTGGGGAAGGGATGTCTCACCTCCGTAAACAAGGAAATTTCTTTTAATCGTTATAATAATAATTTATGTTAATCTGGCAAAATAACTGTGTTTTGCTTTGCGCTTACGTGTACAAGGGATCGCAACCACGAATCGTATTATATTCTCTTTAAGCTATGTGTACCATTATATGAGTAACATTATTATTTCCTGTAGCTTTTATATATTATAGTACATACAAATTGTTTAATTTTATTTTATACCTGTATACTTTTTGTTTAGGTTTAGTTGTTAAGATATTTTGTTTTTCATTTAGATTTTATTCTTCTTTTTTAAATTTTGTTTTCCATTTCCATTTTACTAAATTATGCGTATTTTTATATAGCGAGAAAGCGAAAGAAATCCAACGGAAGAAAACAGAAAAAATGGCAGTAAAATATTAAAAAATATTTTTTTTTATTGCATTTGTGATTTATTTTGTTAATGATTTTAAACAGAAAATAACAGAATACATATTTTAAGATAAAAACATAAATCAAGAACATGCTTCTTCCTTTCTTTTTTTTCTAATTTTTGTTTCAGTTTTCCTTTTCAGTTTCCATTCGTTCTTTCCTCTATAAAACAGTAAACGCTATGAAATGGTGTTGTTCTCATGTTATTTGCTGTCTCCTCTTGAGCTTATATTCTCACTTTTAACGTCTAAGCGAACAAAAGAAACTATAATTAAAATGATTGCATTGAATAAGGTGTTGGGATTATAGTGTTACTTTCGGAGAAATATAAGTTGTTAATATGTTAACGGTTCTTATTATATCGAGATTATAGTACAAAATTAATTTATTTCTTGAAAGGAGGTGTGAACAGTGAATCCATGCCGAAGGTTGTTATTTACCCCCAAAATTGATGAGGTGTATACAACCTGCTGTAACGTTTAACAGTTTAAAAGAGCTGCACTTGTCGGTGATATCTATATACCAGACAACACCGTAATTAAACTCTTTAAATTAGAAATAAAATGTTGCAAAAATGCAGTTCACTGCCAAAAAGACTTTTATTTACAAACATAAGCTTTAGCAATTTTTTGGGTATAATCGGATAGTCATAAGTTTTACCTATTTGTACTTCGGTAGACCCGAAATGCACATCTAAACCAGAGACAATACTGTATGGTTTGTCTATGATCTAAACGGAGAAATTATTATGAATTCAGAAAATTAAGGTTATATTCAGAAGGCGATTTTTTTTTTGATTTTTGTATACCGATGTTTGAATACAATAGTGACAGTTGCTATTTTATTATGTCGTTTTCCATTGGGCAAAAAGAAGCGTCCGGGAGAGTCCGGAATCGAAAAAATCACTTCTGAAACCGTTCCATTAGCACAAAAAATACTCTTCTGGTGATTCTGAGAAGAGAATTTCGCTTTTCGATTTGAAGCTAGAATCCACTCAAGAAGCCCTCACACAAGCGTAATTTATGTATTTTATACAAGTCAGCTGACAGCAGCCGTAGATTATTTTTTGGCATTTCATCAATACTTTTGTGGATTCTTTCAGAAGCAGTTTTGTTGTTCCATTGGATTTCAGAATGAGTGGATCCCCGAGTGAAACCAATGGAAAACGTACAGGGCCATCCCAATAAACACATTGCGGCATACCAATAATTAACCATTTTTAGTTTCGACTCTAAATTTTAGTAGTTCACGGTGGCTATATTTTCCATACAAATTTCGCAATTGTGAGCTTCTAAAATTTAAAGTCGAGACTCAAATTAGTTATTAGTGCTGCGCACAGAGTCCATGAGAGACCGAGTTTGTCACTGCTATTCGAAAAATCTCGAATGAAAGCAAATGCTTGCGGACTGAACATCTGTGCTGTCGAGCTCCTCCGCTCGCCACTTACATTTAAGCTGAGACAGGAATATTGCGCTGCATTCTGTCTCTTCAACAATTCAATTTCAGCACTCGTAGTCATGCTAAAAATGATCATCATCATGAAATCTCATTCTGGCATCGCACAAGCGCTTAACTAAGAACTATTTCTAGCCTTCACCTTACATTTTTTGTGGGTCACAATCCCAATGAATAATTTTATACGAAAAATGTCATCACTGTGAATTTCTTATATTCAACCTGCACATTTAAAATGATTTATTTTAAACGTCCTCACTGTATACACGTCATTCGAATATACAATCACTTTCCTTCGAAATCGAAATCGTGTCCAAATAATGTGCCTATAGGTATTTCCCAACAATGATAGAATACTATTCTATTATTCTTGGGTATTTTCGGTATTACGTCCGTCTAAGAACTGTCATTTGGCAGTTACAGTCTACGGCTTGTTCAGGCACTACACACCAGTTCTGGGTAAATTTATGGGTCCTCCCTCCTCCATTCTGTCGTTGGTTGTGTTTTCACATATGTTTTGCACTTTTCTTCTCTTACAGTTTTCAGCGCAGCGTCGGGTTTTCAAGGTGAAGGATATTAGGATCCGCATTATACTGAATTAACTCACTTTGATAACGATAATTTACCTGAAAAGAATGAGACACTAGTTTTATTATTCACAAACAACGACCGACAACTCCATAAAAAAAAGCAACAGAAATGGCCATAATTAAAACTCTTGACTTTGACATATTTGAAAACAAGTGTGGAGAATCTCTGCGGAAAAAGCTGTTAAAATAGATTCATCGCTTCAAACACAATTCCAAGCTAGAAATATGAACATCTTTCATTGCCCATCAATGAAATCAAACCCAATCATTTTTAAATAATCCGAATTACATACATACCGCAGCAATATTTGAAGTGATGCTTACTCCGTGCAAAGTATGATTTGCCTATGTTCCAAATGGCACGGGTGCTAATTTAAACTAGTTACAAATTTTGGCAATGTGGGGTAAAGTCATTACTATAGGTACCTACGTGAGCCGTTTGCTAGTGCTACACGAATTTCGCAAGAGAACCTTATAAAAAAGGCAACCAAAAGCTATTCAGGGGTTTCTCCGAAATGTTCTGCAAAATGTTCTTGTTTAAGACACCTAAGAGTATACCTAGTCTACTGACCTGCACCTCATTTAGCGCTATAACGGAAATGAAGAAATTTAATCAACCGGTTTCGTTAGAAGTCAAAAATGGGAGTAGGTACATATCACTGTCCCTACATAAAAACGTTATTTCGGGTCTCATTCAATGACTTCATTACAGGTTCACGACGGCCTTTTCTTTAAAAACAATGACCTTTCCCGTGATATACAACTGAATTATTTGTTTAATGCTCTTGTTTTAAGCTAATTGCTAACCGGCGCGCAGCGCATAGTGTTACCTCGAGCTACACTATGGGAGGTTTTCCAACAAATATCGCTGTGTAACAAGTTGTGATATTTTTAATTACTGAAAGCGAAAAAAAAAGAAATGAATTTGCAGAATGTGTGTTTTTCTGTGGAAATGACTAAGCATTGACGAGGAACAGAGACTCAGGCAAAGATGAATGGCAAAATGTAGGAACTGACGATGTCAGCTCTTCATGCTTATTCTCTGTTTTATGAGAAACTTGTTACACATTACTACGATACTACTGACGCTCTATGAGTGTAGATGGTTATGTGCTCGAGCTTGGTTTATTAGCAGCAGATCCACACACTTTAAATAAGATAAGCACACTCAATGAAAACACAGTAGTGGCCGCATGAACTAATCAAATGCTTTCGCTCTAGGTCTGCATAGAGGTTTTGTTGAACGATTGTAGATAGTTCAGAATAAGCACATAGATAGATTGTATTTAACCAACAAAAATAACTGAAACCAATAATGCATTGCCATAATAATGTATATTAGACTCAGCTGTATTTGTTTTTAGTAAACAGTTGGAGCATTATGCGTTTGCCATACAGTGATCAATCGAAACAACCATTCAAATTATTCCTTATTGGTTCTAAATTGGCCTTCTAAAGTAGGGTCATGTCTCCAGTAGTCGAACACTTAATGGTTCATTGTAAAATAATCACTAACTGTGAGAGAACCGTTGAATTTAATATGCCAAGAAAAATTAATGATCTGCCATGACTCAAACATTTTAAAATAAAGTTAAGTTTTTCCCTGTAATTGTTATTGTTTTTTTTATTAAAAAATGAAAACTGAAAAAAAGCATTATTCCCCAGTAGTCGAACACTAGCTTCCTAAACCCGAACATAAAGTTTCCTTACTTCGAACGCTAGATCTCGTGTATATTTTCAATTAAGAAAATGAGAAAAATCCATATTTTTGTTTTTATTTAAAACATAAAAAACAGTAACAAAACAACTTAAAGGGAAATAAAAAAATAGAGTGAGTGCGAGTTCAGTAAAAAAAAACTACTGTTGCGATTGTCGGAGGAAAGTGCGTTTTTTTGTTTAAAAATTCAGGTAAATGTTTATTTTCAATGCTTGTTTTATTAGTTTATATCTAAAATTCTTCATTAATTTTTCTTGGCATATTAAATTCAACGGTTCTCCCACAGTTAGTGAATATTTTACAATGACCCACTAAGTGTTCGACTACTGGAGACATGACCCTACTTTGAGGTTAGCATATTTTCTAGGAAGTGGCTGTTCGCACGTTATATTTGTACTGACTCACGTAGCGTAATGGTATTTTCACTAAAAATAGTGTTTTAAGAAACAGGTTGGGTCTTAAAACTTACAGGATCGTGTCCGAACATTAAATACTGAAGCTTAGAGTCCATTGTGCGAGTGAAGCGAACCACATCACCCCTGTTTGCCGCGATTTAACTTTGACATTTCGTTACGAACAACAGCAGCCTATTTTCTACTCATATCTCTCAAGCACAGTGTTCGATTTGCTTCGAATCGCATCGTAATAGCAATAGCCAAGGCAAACACCTGTCTTTTTTTACCAAGCACCGCTACCCAGAGTGAGTACGAAATTAAGCCAGTATATCCGCACAGCATATAGGTAGTATCGCCGCAAAGCCCGACTTTGGAATGAAATGTGTTCACATAATTCAGACCCACACTGTACGCGAATTATCTTCTCGAACCGAAAATGAATTTGGCTCTACTTTATGGTGCGACGGTGGTATACTCGTGCGTATAGAAGACCCCCTTTTGTTTATGCATGGGTAATTTCAGCTCGAAAAATGTACCTTACCTGTCGCGGTATTCATTACTAGGTTTTCCGCCGCTCATTTCATTCATAATTCAAGTGGCGAATCGAATATACAACACGGAGTAGCAAGTCGCCTTTACGTGTTTTTTTTTATTTTATTTTTTCCTTTCCACGGTAATACAACCCAAAATTCTGTGCCACTACTGCATTCAAATTTGATACGTATCCGGTCCGTCCATCGACAGAACCACACATGTTTTAACAACGCATTTCCGATCGGACTGCAGTTTGAACTTCTACAACGACAGGATTCGCGTGTGCCCTAGAATTTGAAAAAAACACAGGGTCCGTGCGTCGGTATTTTTGATGCGGTCTTTAAATTTGTTTTCGTGAGTGGTTGGTTACATTTTACTTGAATGGTTTTGAAGATTCGTACCGCACGATAAACGTGGAATTAATTAGTTTCTTGAGAGTATTATGATAATTGGCGCGATCGGTCGCGTGTCCGTTTGGATGATCAAATGATATCCTGCAAGACGACAGATGCATTTTGATCGAGGGTGGGCAACTGCCTTGGATGGCACAGTGTATGTGTATGTGATGTGCGTGTAATACTGTTTTATAATTTTATAACGTTCGCGTGTGCTCTTGCTTTGCGCCGCGCCGTGTCGTCGTCCTAACAATCTGTTGTTAACTTAGTTTTGTTTGTGAAACGTTTCCGTGGAGCTTCAAAGGATTTTAATTGAAAATCTGTAAATATTGACAATTTCTTTATAACTATTTGTTTGGAGTTCATTTTGGAAGGAATCATAGATGTAAGTTAATACTAAAGTGTAAATGCATGTCCTAAAACAAATTTTGGTTTCTGCGAAAAATTGAGGATATTTTGTAATGAGGACAGTAAATTTATCATATTTACTGTGTTTTTGTTTAAGTCCGACTCCCCAGAATAAAGCAGAAGATCGTTTGTTTTAGAAGCATGATAATCTCTTGACCTGCATGGGTACTTGGACTTTTTCTGGAAAATGGGGGTAGTTTAAATTCCACCTGAGTTATGGTTTCAAGAGCCGTATCTTCAAATTGATTTGACAGACAAGTATGTCTTTTAAGTAAAAATAGCTTCTTTTTTTTGTGTAGTTTTAAAATTGGAAATAAGCATACCACCCACCTACATCAAAGATGATATAGACGGGTTGCTGTTGATGCAAAACAGTAGTGTTTGTGATTGATGATTTTGTGTGTGGTTTCATGAACATGGGGAGCGAGTGCTGGTGAACCTGACTTTTTATGTAAGTATATACATAAATCAAAAGTAAAAAATGAGATCAATGAGAATATATTTAAAAACAACAAGCAAAAAGAGAAATAGTGCTCAATTAAATGGGCAGTGACATAGACTAACCAACCACTGGTTAGTCTATGGGCAGTGATTTCTTTAGCGCACTTGCTACTGCGGTGTAGGCACATTGGCTAAGTGGTTAGTATGTTGGACATCTAAGCGAGTGGTCCCAAGTTCGATTGCCGGAAAACCCCAAATTGCATCTTAATGTTTTTTTTCACTGCGCCACCTCTTGCGAACGTCTGACAAACATACGAGAGTGTAACTGGCTTCTCAATAATTAGCCGTTTGGATTGGACTCGGCATAAAATTGTAGATCCCTTCCATTCGTCCCAAAAATAAAAAAAGGCCTCCGGACCAGGGCTGCCGTTTTAAGATTTCTTTGGGGAGGATAATACCTTTTTGGGGTGTACCGGGGGTACGGAACGAAAATTAGGAAATTTATTTTTAGCCCCTAGCGTTTTTCAATAGGGACGGTTTTCGTTGAGACTGTCTAATCTGGTTTTTATTATTCAGTCACTGACTTTAGTATCAAAATAAGTGTTCGTCAGTGTAAACGTTGCGTTCATTTTACGGCAGACACGGTGGACCTTAAAAGTCGACTCTTCAACGTTTAAGGGTAAAAATCCAGGCAACCGCCTCGGAAAAACTTGTACCACTCGGATCCGTGCCATTGTGAGAAGCCGCGGCAGACAAATAAACAACGTTCTAATATTTCATACAGAAAGGTATGAATCAGAGACAATACTGAGACCACCAACTCCGGCCGATTTCCCGTTACTTAGCCTACAAGCTATATTTTTATGGAGTGTTCACGTTTGGTGCGCTAGTATTCTTACATAGAAAATCGTATTGACAAATGTCACGAAACTTCAAAAATTCTGCTCACCAACACACTCCCAGGAGGTATGAGACACTTCCGCTGTGGGCAAAGTTGCTGGCACAGTTCATACAATTTTATCCGTTTAATTTGAAATTGTTCGTTACGTGTGGATAATATTTATTTTTAGGAATAAGTGCACATTTGCTTAACATGTTCATGAAAAATTAACAATGTAGATTGGTTGAGGGAAAATGAAAACATTTTGAGCAAATTTTCTTCATTATTTAAGAAATCGAAGTTAATGATATCCAAAAGCGGAAAATACACAACCAAGTTTGTTCTAATATGTTTCTGGTATATAGAAAATCAACTTTAGATAGTTTTACTAACCAAACAAATCAAATTATTCGCCTTTTAACAATTTATAATAACTAACCAATGGCGTTCAGTAATGAAAAAATGTGGTATTCCCGAACTCTTTCACATTTCCCCACGGTTGCCGAGGTTGGCAGCATTTATTTTTGTAGTTTTTGTGTGTTTTTGCATGTCACACTGATTCTTTTTTGACATAACACCGATAGGAATACAAAATGGCGAATTTGAAAAAAAACTGAGGGGGCCAGCGGCAAGAGGATTGTGAGTCTCAGTATGGTTTGTCTATGATTAGCCCTTTCATATTAAAAAAAATATTTTGTTAATACCTCACACACACAGCATATTTCATTCCATTTCAAATCTTTGAAAAGTGACAGAAGAAAGGGAATTTCCAGGTTCCGCAAAAGTTTGTTCGACCGAATGTAACAAACTCGAATCACGAAAAAAAATTGAATGAAATATTCCGAAAGTAAAATTTCTTTTGCAATGGACTACGTAGAGAAAGGTAAAATTTTGGGTCAGTCTTTAAAAATGAACATTGGTGGATTGTAGAATGGACTCGTCTGGGCTAGCAAAATAAAAATGCAATTGTAAGCACACAACGGAGTAAAAAGGGAGAACAGAGGGCTATCATGTTAGAAATAGTAAATTAAAATTGAAATGATAAAAATTGTGAGTACGAAAAGCCGAGAATAAAGTTTTAACCTTTGTTTCAAAACTAAAAAATTGAACATGAAATAAATAGCCAAAATTGTAGGTGGACTATTTATAAAACAGAAGAGCATTGTTTGCAAAACATTTAAGAAAATAGTAGCAAAGCATTTTTATTCTATGTTTGAAATTTCACTATAGTGTTTGTGTTTCCTTCCTGTATGATACACAATACATTCGAAAAGTTTAGTCAAATCATGCATCAATCTCCGTTTTCGTATCCAAGAGTTGTACACAGAGAAGATATGTACAGGAAAAGTTAGCAGACCACCAATAAAATTTCATATTTCTATGGGCTGCTTCCTGTTAAGTTGTTGAGAGATGATTTTTCTAATAAAATAGATGCAATAACCAGAAATGTCAAATTTAATTTTTACAATGCAAGCAATCATACGAATGCGGTGAAATATTAATATTTGACGTTCTTTCACTGATATTCTTTTCTGACTGCCTAAGAAAAACACCAACCAAACCAAACACAACTTTTGAAAGTTTGTTGTTCACTGCGTTCCAAATCCAGTGCCCTTGGGTTGAATTCCATCATCCATTTGAGAGAAATATGACATTTAGCCAAGGCCCAGTAAATAGAACAATAACGTCACAACTCAAGCAGAATAAAAGCACAAATAAGTCAGAAGTGCTTCTTTTTCCAGTATTCAACGTTCATTTGGGTGCCTTCTTAAAGAATCCGATCTTTTGGATTTCTTATTTCGGTCCTCCTGAAAAATCGTATTTCTTGAATTATTATATTATTATTTAAAATTTATATTTGTAGGTTATATCTGGTAACTCGCCATTATAGATGGCGTTGCTGTTTATCAGCTTCTGTACCTACCGTTCAATTAGATGACATAAAATGCAGACGAATCCCTCTACGATGCAGATGCGAAAGTAGCAGTGTTCACCCGTTTAAGAAATGATTCTATTTCAAAAAGGCAATAACCAACAACACAAATGTTGGGCACCTGCAATTTTTTTTACTTTTTTTCCTATCACTCTAACTACAACAACAACACAAGTGTTTCGCATTTAGATTTTTAAGTAGAATATGTATGTACATATCTAAATGCATATACATATTGTATGTAGAAACACAACGTATCGTCGCGACGCAACACTTTCAGGAGGGAGATCTTCTTTTTTTTTGATTTTTAGACAGCACCCGTATTTTAGACAGCACCCATAACCAAGTCGTAAATTGAATCTAAATAGAAAAAAAAAATATCTTCTAACATGTTTAGGTATTGCTCATATACCAACGTATTTGCAGTACTACACGTTTATATTATGATGACGGTGTATACGGAACTGTTCAACGCAGTCGCTTAATGTTCGTGATATTTTTAGTTCACCAACAATTCATTTCCGTACTCGAAAGTATTGTAATCTGATAAGTGCAGTATACGTGAAAAAAAACGTGGGTTAACGTCAAGAACGTGAAAGTGTAAATAATATTGCTAACATGTCGAAGATTATTTAAAAAAAATATAGTAGGTTAAGTAACGAGAAGGTTTTGTTCACAATTTACTAGTATTACGCATTCTCGTAGGTAACTTGTTTCTGGCCTTGAACATAAAGCAACCTCAGCAATTGTTTTGTCAAGGGTTTTTAAAGAAATATAATATAAATATATATATAAATAAAAAAAAATAAGAATGCGACTTGAATGCATAGGTACAGCAAAAACTAACTCAATATACTAAATTGCGCTTTAAAACTATTCTGATTTTTCAATAAGGACAAGCTATGTGTATTAAAAATGTCTTCCGCCGAAACAATGAAAGCGTTAAAAACGCCTTCAAAGTTGAAGCTCGATTCCGCTATGTTACAGAGACTGTTAAAGCTAGCAAGCCAAGGTACATAAAGCCCAACAACCTTTATTTATGCTGTAATTTCAGTATTTTGGCCCTAAGTCCCAACATATTGGGTTTATATAGGACCCTTGGTCTAGTGGCAGTTGACTGACAACCAAAAAATTGTTGTAGCTTTTTTCAAACTCCTTGCCCCTTCTCCATATCATAGACAAACCATACTGAGACCCCCAACTCACAATCCTCAGTTTTTTTTTCAAATTCGCCATTTTGTTTTCCTATCGGTGTTATGTCAAAAACGAATCCGTGTGACATGCAAAAACATACAATAAATGCTGCCAACCTCGGCAACGGTGGGGAAATGTGAAAGAGTTCGGGAATACCACATTTTTTCATTACTGAACGCCATTGGTTAGTTATTATAAATTGTTAAAAGGCGAATAATTTGATTTGTTTGGTTTGTAAAACTATCTAAAGTTGATGTTCTATATACTAGAAACATATTAGGACAAACATGGTTGTGTATTTTCCGCTTTTGGATATCATTAACTTCGATTTCGTGTGTAAATTTTTCGTAAATAATGATGAAAATTTGCTCAAAATGTTTTCATTTTCCCTCAACCAATCTACATTGTTAATTTTTCATGAACATGTTAAGCAAATGTGCACTTATTCCTAAAAAAAAATATTATCCACACGTAACGAACAATTTCAAATTAAACGGATAAATTTCTATGAACTCTGCCAGCAACTTTGCCCACAGCGGAAGTGTCTCATATCTCCTGGGAGTGTGTTGGTGAGCAGAATTTTTGAAGTTTCGTGACATTTGTCAATACGATTTTCTATGTAAGAATACTAGCGCACCAAACGTGAACACTCCATAAAAATATAGCTTGTAGGCTTAGTAACGGGAAATCGGGCGGAGTTGGTGTTCTCAGTATTGTCTCTGCTCCATATAACCGATTTATAAAAACCATAAACTAAGTATTAAATAGACCGTCAGCTCCCGCGCACCTACCCGATTCCCCCCGCAAATTTTGAAAAGAAAATTCTCTTTTAAATTGCCTATCTGTGAATACGTGTGAAGCAGCAAAAAAAGAAATTCTAAATGGCGGGAGGTGTAATAAAATACTGACACTCAGCAGTGTTCCTGCATCGTGATATCTCTACCTTTTTGTGGGAATTTAAATTTTTGAAAAACTTTGCATGCGTAAAAGGAAACAAATGTCAAAATTGTTGAAATATCAATAATCTGGCAGAAAAACATTCAAACTACATTTCACCATGAATATCAACGCACTAAATGTACATAAAAGGGAGATTTATAATGTTAGCAAATTGTGTTTTTATACTGAAGATTAATTTAATATGATTTTCTCTCCGAATAATACAAATTTTACTTTCAAAAGTATGTTTTTTTCATAAAATCAATCGAGGGACTTTGAGTTTAGTGAAAAGGGAAAAATGAACACGCTTCGTGTGAAAAATAATGAGAAAGTGCTAAGAACACTGACTGAGAGTTAGTGTATTTGGTGAGTTTCTGTCAGCAGATGGATGCGTTCTGAAAGTTTAAATTCGTTGCTTTATTTCACCACGAAAACGTAGATATTCTACAAAATGTCTAATAGCGAATGTAATCAACATAAATAAACAAAGGAATAATGTGTGAAATAAAATGAGATATTTTTGTTCCTATAATTATTGTTTCTGTTTGCTGAAAAATTATTTCACCGTGAATGTCCACAAAAAAAGAATTTAAAGAGAAGAATTGATTACGAATATTAAGATTTGAAATAACATGCGTTTTTAGTTATAATCTTTTCATGAAGATTCCGTTTTTAAAAAAAGATTTATTAGAAAATTTGAAACAATTGACATAATTAATGAAATTGCATTTCAAATCAATTGCGTCAGCCGAGAATATGAATAATGTTCATTTAGAATAAAAAGAAAATATCTAATAGACACAATCAACGAAAATTTATTTTCTTTAAAATGTACGAGAAAGAACGAAACTCAAAATATATTTAAGCTAAATTGAAAACAAACATGTTTACTGATTTGTACACTCACGCATTTAAGTTTTGCTGCTTGTAATTTTCTTTTAATTCATACGATTCATAATCATTAGTAATCAGATATTTTTTATGTTAATAAGCGCTTTATCGTTTATCGATTTCCATTGTTTACAACAAAAATGTAAACATCTCGTACTATATAGATTATCTAAGTAAAATGAATGAAATCCTAATATGTATACCTATGCGTTTCAATAAAATTTGGTACTAAATTCACCATGCCATACCCACCGTTTTCTTAACACGTCCCGTAATCCCGCAATTATTTGAATTGTTTGATTTTTTTTCCAATGTTACCACGAATGAACTGTCAGGCATCTTTTTCCTATTAGCGAGTGTATGCGTGCGGCTAATCAACTTTAACATGGCACACATTCTTTGCCACATAGCAACACGGAAAACAGCTTGTAGGCAAATTCTCTTAAGTTGTAAGAGCTGACGGTCTATTTAATACTTAGTTTATGATAAAAACTAAGTCGTTGCAGGCAAAACACTCTTTTATTCAAGATTGAAAAATGGAGTTTTATACGTAGTGAAAATCAGAGACAATACTGAGACCACCAACTCCGGCCGATTTCCCGTTACTTAGCCTACAAGCTGTATTTTTATGGAGTGTTCACGTTTGGTGCGCTAGTATTCTTACATAGAAAATCATATTGACAAATGTCACGAAACTTCAAAAATTCCGGCTCACCAACACACTCCCAGGAGGTATGAGACACTTCCGCTGTGGGCAAAGTTGCTGGCACAGTTCATACAATTTTATCCGTTTAATTTGAAATTGTTCGTTACGTGTGGATAATATTTTTTTTTAGGAATAAGTGCACATTTGCTTAAAATATTCATGAAAAATTAACAATGTAGATTAGCTGAGGAAATATAAAAACATTTTGAGCAAATTTCCTTCATTATTTAAGAAAAATTTACACACGAAATCGAAATTAATGATATCCAAAAGCGGAAAATACACAACCGGCAAGCGGCAAGAGGATTGTGAGTTGGGGGTCTCAGTATGGTTTGTCTATGGTGAAAATAGTAGGTACTCTTGTTCTTACTTCAAACTGTCCACTCTCTTTTGATTGCGAAATAAAATGCTCTGCAAACCTTTATTAACTTTTAGTATGTGCATATCTACATAATATCGAATTTAAAACCCATCGCTGACAGAAGCAACCACGTCAGGTGTAACATGTACGCATTTGAGTAAACTATATGATTTCAAAGCTAGCTCCATTGGTAGAAGAACATTAAACTCGGAATTAATTGCGAAGCATACACCTTGAAGCAAATTAAACTGACCGCGAGCCATTGCGAAACATTAGTTTTACTTGAAAGTACGCAAAAACTATTCGTGTGCAGTCCAGTGAACAAATTGTTTAAAGTTATTGGGACATTCGCGGTGTTTTTTTTTTTATTCTTTGGCCACCGTGTAATAAATGAGACACGAATCAAGATCTATGGGTGAAACCATCAACCATTGGATTGCATAAGAATACAAATTTTTTTTTTTTTTTTGTAAGGTGCAACTTAAGAGGATGGCTGTGGTGAGCAGAGAAAGTTAAGTGAAACTTATATCTAAGTTCTATAATTATTTACGTTAGTTACAGTCATCGATTAAGGTTTAAATTTAAACAATTTAAACAAAGAAAATGATACATAAAGGGTGATTTTTTAAGAGGTTTAGAACTTTTTTTAAAAAAAAAACAAAAAATTCGAAAAAATGAATGAAATATTTATTTGAGTCGATAGTTTGAACCTTGCAATTTAATGTTTAAAGATAATTTCATGCAAATGTTGACCGCGGCTGCGTCTCAGGTAGCCCATCCGCTGAGTCCAATTTTGGCATACTCTTTCACACATATCGGCCGGTATCTCACGAATGAATGCATGGATGTTGGCTTCCAGTGCGTCAATCGAAGCGGGCTTGTCCCTATACACATTAGCCTTGGCATACCCCCACAAAAAATAATCTAATGGTGTCAAATCGCACGATCTAGGCGGCCAATTGACCGGCCCGAAACGTGAAATTAACTGTTCACCAAACTCGCTTCGCAATTGCGCCATTGTTTCGCGTGCTGTGTGGCATGTGGCACCGTCTTGTTGAAACCACATATCATGCAAGTCAAGAACTTCCATTTCGGGCAAAAAAAAGTTTGTTATCATCGCTCGGTAGCGTTCACCATTGACAGTAACGCTGCGATTCGCATCATCTTTGAAGAAATATGGCCCAATAATGCCGCCGGCCCATAAACCGCACCAAACAGTGGCTTTTTCGGGATGCATTGGTAGCTGTTGCAATGCTTCTGGCTGATCTTCACTCCAAATGCGGCAATTTTGCTTATTTACGTACCCATTCAACCAAAAATGAGCCTCATCGCTGAACACAATTTTTCGATAAAAAAGCGGATCCTCGGCCAGCTTTCCAAGAGCCCATTCACCAAAAATTCGGCGTTGTGGTAGGTCGGCTGGCTTTAGTTCTTGCACCAGCTGTATCTTAAAAGGCTTTACGCCCAAATCCTTCCGCAAAATTTTCCACGTAGTGCTGTAACAAAGGCCTAACTGCTGGGAACGGCGCCGAATCGACATTTCGCGGTCTTCTGTCACACTAGCTGATACGGCCGCAATATTTTCTTCACTACGCACAGTACGTAAACGTGTTGGTGGTTTAATGTCCAACAAAGTAAATTTGGTGCGAAATTTGGTCACAATCTTCCGAATAGACTGCTCAGAAGGTCGAGAATGCCGATCATAAAATGGAAGCAGCGCGCGATGAACATTTCGAACCGAGCACGAATTTTGATAGTAAAATTCAATAATTTGCAAGCGTTGTTCATTTGTAAGACGATCCATGGTTAAATTGCAAACCAAACTGAAGCTGTTTGACAGTGACACAAGGTACTAAACACACGTCAGCTGTCAAAACCAGTGTTGCCAAAACCAAACCAGCTAAAAAATCACCCTTTATATCCGCCAACCAGGTTAAACCACTGGTCACTGGAATATCCAATGAATTGACGTTTAACTAGCGACCGGGTGTAGTTAAAGTGTTGGGTTCGGGGGTAAATAGCTTTCAAAACTATAACTATATAAAAAGTCCTACTTTTATGGACGCCACTGTTTATCACCAACAAACTGTGTGCACGCCTATACAGTCGGGAAAAGAAATACATACCTACCTTAAAATTTGAGAAACCATACGTATTGACACCTATGGCAGTCGGAACAATGTTTAAGACGCTACAGCAGAAAAAGAAACAATAGAAGATCCTGTTGGAAATAGAGGGCGTACATATAGTCTCTTAGCACAACATGAAATATGGTTTGCTTAACGTGAACACCAGCCTTGGCGGCAACATTTTTACGGTGGGCATACCCACTTCAGAGTCGTTGAGAAAGACGTTGATCAAACGCCCCAGGACTAATAGAAGTACTGATCCTGGTGCAATTACCGAGGCTGTTTAGTTTGCAATAGTCCGACCCATTGGTAAGGGCGAGGCCTACCTTCACTCAGAAAAAAAAATTACAACAACTTTCGTTGGTTAAAATGAACCGAAATATCAAAATATCCCGAGGCCTACAGCCTAAGCGGCTGAACGGATTTAGTTGAAACTACGGATTTAAGGTTTGAGGGCTTACAGTTCGTGGCCGTTTTTTTTGCATGTAACCTCAACATTAATGGTACTTCCCAAAATTTTCATACCAGTTTGATTCGTTCGAAAACGGCTCTAACGATTTCAACAAAAATTGATATTTAAGCTTAAGTAGGTAAGGTAAACATAACTGCATACATAGTTCTCCGCTAAAAAATCGAGTAATGATACTTTTGAAATTTGGACATATCTCGAAAACGGTCCATACGATTGTTACAAAAATTCATTTCCAAGGTAATATTGTCATTTCTAACTTAATGGAAAACAGTTCATTTTTAAAAATTATAGTTTTCCCTAGTTTTCTTTTTCAACCATATTGAATATGCACCCTAAAAATATATGTCCAACAACTCGGAGCTTACACAATACTCCCACTCCATTTACATTAATAAATACTTTTGATGGACGTGAAAGTTACGTTCGACCCAGTCGTGCACTTTATTTATTTTGGCCTCATATCTTATTTTTTGTATTCCTTCAACAAAATATTCTAAAAAGCACACTTTGTTATTTAATCACAAAAATTATCAATAGGGGTATTCACGATTCGGTGTAACAGACCTAGTAAAGTTCTAGTCTGGTTCTTTTTTCTTAAAAAACGATAGAAATTTCTTCAATGAGCGCCCAACACAAATTAGGGCTACATATCGTTTAACAAGTTTTGTGTAAATTTAATTTGTTTTATTTCTTCACGAAACTACAAAGAAGAAATATTTTCGAACAAACCCGCAATTTTAAAACTTGGCAGTATTTTTGCAGTCAAGTGATATCGAACAGTCGGATAACTTGCAGGCACACCAATTTATTTTGCAGGCCTTTTGATTTGACACAAGCACACAAGCCACAAAGGGCAGTTGCAGAGGGTAGTGGGAAAAATACAAAACAAAAAAACGAGTGTGCTTTAGACCACACGGCTGAAGTAAAACTTCTTTAGCTCCATCCATAATTCTATATGATTGTATGTAGTGTTATAATATCGTGGGATTTATCCCTTTTTGTGGTAATTGCGATGTCCGAAAAGCCTTCCGTGGGATAAAGGGAAAAAGCACAAAAAAAAAACCGTTTTAGTAAATCGTCTTTTATTAAAATTTTCTAGTACCAAAAAATTATCATAGCAGTGTTACAATCTGCGGCTGGCTGTGCCGCTAACACTGATTGTATGTACTCGCAAACGAAATACTGACTGAGATATTATATACACTGGCTATGAGAGGAAGAGAAAAAGAAAATGTGTGCGCGCACTGCTGTCTCTTGCTCCTACAGTGTGATACAGACAAAAGGGCAAAAAAAAAAATCAAATCATTTTTTTTAATTTTTAAAATAATTGCTTACTTAAAAAAAAAAAACTTTTATAAAACACAAGACTTTTCAATTCAATAAGGAACGTAGTAGGAACTTTGTGAGTCTTTAAACAACTAAACAACGTTCTGCACAAAATTACCAGCTGCTAGAAGGGATCATCTACCATTTTCGATCCTTTTTTTTTTTAAACAAAACTTTAACAAATTAGAGTCTTATGTCTGTATATAAATAATATGATTAATTAACCTATCCATATCTCAAAGAAGTTATAAACAGAAACAGAAAATATTTCGAAGTTTACCATCTGTCAAAAGAAGAAAATGAGAGCATTCGGTAAATTTTTGCATAATTAATTAAACAGGTTTATATGGATGGTGATGACGCATATGCAAATAATGCAATGCGTTCACTCAGAAACAGTAAGGTAGCATTTAAATGAGTTAATATCGATTTCGCATTCTTGATACATCTGCTCAAAAAGTTACCATAACCAGATAAAAATTACCAAATTACCGAAACTCAAAAAGCAAAAAAAAACATTACCAAATTTGGATAAAAAAAATACCAAAGTGGCAACCGTGGAATGGGCGTGACCTGTGTCTGTATATACGAAAAATAACTGGTTATGAAAGAAATAGAGAAGGAAAATGTGTGCGGTGCGCAGTGGCGGCTCCAGCCAAACTAGCGGCCTGTGCAAGATTTACAGAAAGGGCCCTTTTTTCATATTTGCACACATGAATAAGTCTTTTCCACATCAACCAGGAGATTTTATTTTGAGATGTGCAAGGAATATACCTACATGAAAAGGGTGGAATATTTTGAGATTATGTAGGTAAGAAGTGAACTTGCATAGGTCTAGTGGAATTTTTTATTTTGCGATATTTTGAGTTAGATTCTCCTTGAAGTTGCAACAATGCAAGTGATGTGAGTTAATGTGCAAGAAATAATTCAGCACAGGTGTGATGGATGTTGTTATTTTGGGCTTATTTGAACAAGCTTTTTCTTTAAAATGCAAATGACAGTATTTGTTCACGCAAGATAAAATTAATATTTCTTTCCTAGCAATGCGCCCCCAGAAGTTAGCGCCCTCTCTTGCTCCTACAGTGTAATACAGACAATAGGCATGCACTGCAGTGATACCAGACTTTAGAGGGAGGTTATCCCACGGTTATACCCAAAAAATCCCTTAATACAAAAATAGAAATTTAGGTACATCTTACACATTTTTAAAACGCTACAAAATGGAACATAAAATTGCATTCGGCATTAAAATGAAAATAATATTCAACATCAAATAAATATCTTATGAATTATTTGAAACTTTATCTCGGTTTCAAGTCTCATTATTCTTGATTTTTCATAAATGACACAGAAATTTGATTTGAGAATGAGGAAAGACTTTTTTACAAACATTCCAATGTTTACGAAATAAATAAATTTATTATTTTAAACAATACTCATTTTATGAAACAGTTTAGGGAAATAAAAAAAAAGAAAACGAATGCTATCAGATATTTTGAATGACTTTTTTCTAAATATGAAAATATTTAATTTCATCCTAGGTTGACTATTTTTTTTATTCTTAATAAAATGAGCAATTAGGAACAAAATTTGTCCAAAATGTAAAATCCCTTTTTTTTTGTACTATGAGGTCTGAAAAATCCTGCAAAAAGGCATAAATCCCCCGATCTGGTATCACTGCTGCACTGTGGGCTGTGGCTTAGATATACGAAACGAAACGTAACTCCATCTCTCTCTATCTTCACTAACTTATATCTGCCTCTCAACTTCCGTTCGCGATTTCCGTAACGTTTTTGTGACGCATTCACCAGCTTACCCCCGAAGTCAAGTGTGCCTAAAGAAGTTATACTTCAAAAATTACTTAAGGAATTGGGAAAATTTTCAACGATTTTTCGGCTTCTTCCTGGGCGACGACTTTGGGCTACATTTTTTTAAGGTTTGGGCGCTTAAAGCAAACTAAATTCTGGCAACCCTAAATGGAGAGGGTAAAGACGAAGATGATATCATGATTCTGTCAATTTTTTGACATGATTCTCCCTTCGGCAGCTCTTGCGTTTTTTGCATTCTCTTTATTTTTTTCCGATAGCTACATACAGGAATTGACAATTTAGCGAATTGTCAACTTGACAAGGCTATACTTTACTCTGTTGTATTTTTCGGTTACAATAGGGTCAGGGTATAGATAAAGTGCAAAAGTGTAGCGAAATTTTATTCAGTATATTTTGTTATCGTACTGCAAAAAAAAGTTGCACTTTCGCACTTTCGCAATGATACAAGGCCAGTTGCATCGGATCGTGAATACCTCTGATGTGTTTCCTCCATAAACAAGTTCATTATATTGAAAGCGAAACTGAATTCATACATTCTGACTGACGTTTCATTTTCGTTTGTTCCCATAATTATTCGACTGCGTATTTCATTTTCCAGTTCCTGTCACTTTTTATTTACGTTACCTTTTAGCTTCTTGAATTTTTTTCTTTAAAGAAATGGCCCTCAGAAAGGCTCTCAATAATTTTTTGTCTTGTGGCAACGCTGGGTACTAAGAGAACGTTGAATCAAGCGAAAGTCGAGAAATAATAATACAAAAAATATACCAGTTTAAAACACTTTATTATGGCCGCAGGGGCTCGGCCATAGACAAACCATACTGACACCCCCAACTCACGATCCTCTTGCCATTTTGTTTTCCTATCTGTTTTTGTCAAAAAAGAATCCGTGTGACATGCAAAAACATACAAAAATAAATAAATGCTGCCAACTACGGCAACCGTGGGGAAATGTGAAAGAGTTCGGGAAT